>CATIWM010015273.1:0-12699 GCA_949671775.1 Mallotus repandus | reverse complement strand
GTTTATATTCATTGAGTCGCGACTCACCAAATCGCAATTATTTTTCCAGATAGAGAAGCTTGAAGTGTGATTATTTTGAAGCATATAGCATGGTAGTTAAAGCATGGAGCATAGGTTGTCGGCCGAATCCAGACTCTCTCTCTCCTTATAGCATACATATGCCCATTAGTTAATGTAAAATATTTGTACGCATGTACGGATAAGTATAAATGTGTGTATAATAATTGCATGTGACTAAAGGATGATTAACAATGAATATGAGATATCACGATGTGTATTAATACTAAGTGTGTAGGGTGTTACAACTATGAAGTTTGAAATTTTATCATTATAAAGCAAAAACCAATTAAACAAATAAAATCAACTAAAAAATCACAAAATTTCATTCATGATATCCAACTTTTAGATTTGATCCCATCACGGTATCTCACTTTTAGTGGTGGTAGCATTATAGTGACATGTCAGACTTGTAAATGCCACGTCAGCATCATGTGGGGCCACGTCAGCGAAATGTGACATGTGCCACCATGTTAGATGTCACGTGGTCATCTTTGGCTGGAAATCGGGGTTAGGTACTTTATTAATAATAAAATAAAATGTTAGGAAATTTTGTGGTACATTTTAAAGTTTAGGTATTTTTGTAGTATGAAGTCAAAAACTTGAATACCGTGAGTGTAATTTTCCCTCCCAAATAAAAGTAACAGTAAAAAAAAATACTACGATGAGCTGCACAATTTGTTGAAAATCTAACAAAAGATAAATCTAAATGAGGAATATCAACAATCAACTTTAAGTAGTCTTCCATAATCAAACCAAAATAAGAGCTATAAGTTTGAGGAGTCTTCAAAGCCTAAAACACATAGAGAGCATCCATCTCGATCACTACTTGGTGCCATCCCACATCCTTAACCCAACACAAAGCCTCCTTCACCCCCATTAATTCAATAGTCACAGAATCAAAACATCCAGGAATGGATAAACTACGAGCCCAAAGAAACTGACCATCTGCATCCCTCGCTAATATACCAAAACCCATACCATTTCTCGCATGGAAAGTTGCTGCATCGACATTTACTTTAATCCAACCACTCGGAGGTCTGCTCAGCAAATAGCACCATGGTTTCTAAAATTTACAGTACCAATATCAAACTGTCTACAATGAATAGATTGCCACAGATGTTATTGAGTTCCGACATAATCCAAAACCTTCCGAGGACTGAAAGACTTAGAATTCCAAACGAAATCATTACACACCTTCCAAATGGCCCAACAAAGCATTAATCCAATAGACAATTAACCCTTACCCAACAATGAATACAAATAGGCTAACCATTGATTGAAGGAATTTACTTGAGCAACATTAAGAGTGGAACATAATAAATGCCAACAAGAAACAACAAAAGGACAAGCGACTAGACTATGCAAAATAGTCTCTGGAGCTCCATGACAAAGAGGATAGAGAGCACTTATATCAACATTCCGAGACCGCAATAGCACTTTTATAGGAAGGCAGTCTGCATGAGCACGCCAGATCAAATTCTTACACTTCGAGGAATCATGGAACGCCAAATTATCTTCATCATTGCAGCATTTTCAGTAGTATTTAACTAAATGTGATCCTCATACTCACTCTATAACAGCTACGAATAGTATAATCACCTTTTGGGTCATGCCGCTAATAAAACTTATCAATAGAATCACCCTGAGCACTAAGAATCTGCAAAATCAAGCGGCTATCTCGAGCACTGAACAAGTATGATATCAAATCAACATCCCATTCATTGCCTTACCCCCGACAACATTAATTGATTTATTGTTGCTTCACGTAACTCAGATGGACTCAAAGACTGAACAAAAGGACTAGAGGCATTAACAAGCCAAGAATCACGCCAAATTTTGGTATAAGTGCCAGAGCCAACACAACTCTACATCCATCACGAATTAACTCTTGAATCGAAAGAAGACTGCTCCAAATGTAACTTGGGTTGGAGCCTAACTTAGCATCAAAAAAACTCTATCTAGGAAAATAATGAGCCTTATACACCTTAGAAACCAACAGATCAAGTTTCGTGATAAACTTCCACAATTGCTTTCGGAAAAGAGCCAAATTAATATTCCGCAATTTTTGAAACCCATACCTCCAAAATTTGAGACGATGCCAAGATTTTCAATGAATATTTTGTTGGGAAAAATAGGTCCATTACAATCCAACAAAACTATGGGTGTTGTCAAAAGACAGCAATTTTTGAAACCCATACCTCCAAAATTTGAGACGATGCCAAGATTTCCAATGAATACTTTGTTGGGAAAAATAGGTCTATTACAATCCAACAAAACTATGGGTGTTGTCAAAAGACAATTAAGAGAAAAATATTCACTATGTGGTAACAAAGAGGAAAAATAGTCATTTTATAGCCTAAAGACTCCTCCAATTTCTATAACAAAACAAAATAATGCGAGATTTTTATCAAAACCAACTAACCCTTCCTTATTTTCTTTTCAATGTGGGATACATCCATCTTTTAACTTTTTCTTATCATATTTCAATATACTTGACCCACCACCAGACCCTGAATCCCACCAAAATGTATTCGGTAATCACTCAATATCAACACAAAGACTCATAGGAAGAAGGAAGCACCCATCACATAGTTAGGCATTGCTTGAGCTACACTTTTCAGAAGAACCTCTTTCCCTGCTTTTGAATGACTCTTTTATGGTTATTTAAATAATTTTCTCTATCATCTATTTTTACATGTGAGTCCAAGATATATTATGTTAAGTTTGTGAGTGAACGTATTGGAGATTTATTTATTTTTTCTGATTTTAGATCATTGTATGCGGTACTTGTAACAGTGTTGGAATACGTATTTTGTCTAATAAAGAGCACAGACCAAAATATGGGTGTGTTAGTACATGTGTTAGAGATTGTTATTTTGTCTAAAATCACATTGCCTAACACACGATCCTGCCGAAGGATATGTTGGAGTCTACCATTTTGTGCAGTGATAAGCACAATTGTGCTGTGAACCATATATGGAAGGTGTTTAAGTTCCAGAAAAACATGCTGGCTGTGATACAATCGTGCCACATATGTGTGATTGATTTCATTTTAAAAAACTATTTTTTCATTGTTTTGTCTTCATTTATATTTTAATTGTATAAATACCTATTTTTAGGATTTGGCATATAATGGTCTTTTTATACACTTTTTTTACAATACAGTGAAATTTTTTTCTCCACTATCCATAATTTGTCCCTGCCTTAACGTTTTTCAAGTAAATTTTTAGTTATCTTTCTCTGCTTCTTTACTTTATTATTATTTTTTTATGTTTAATTATTTATTTATACACTCTAATTATTTTCGTTGCACAATATATTATTATCTTTAGTCAATTAGGTTTTGGCCTTATAATTCAGCGCAATAATGAAAAAGGTTTTATTTTTTTTAATTGTTTCATTGAGTGGAATTTTCATCATACAATTTTAAAACATTTTGAAATCATTTGAATTTTATTGATTAAATATTTGAAAATTATTTTTAGCAAAATTAATGATCGCACAATTTGTAATCTTCATTTAAAAAAATTGAAAATTTAATGGTTAAACCCTGAAAATTTCATATTCGAATTGATTGATTTATTTATTTTGGCACGAGAATTGCAATGCAACAAAAGTAAAATATTTGAAAAAGAAAAGAAAAAAAAAACATGGAAGTAGAGTTATTGGGGATTCACATGATGGCTATTGGCTCTACGCGGATTCGGAACTTTGATAGAGAAGCCACTCAAATATTTACCAATTTATGATAAAAATAAATTTATTTTTTTATGGTATTTTTGAAGTTATTTTCATTTTTTATGGTGAATTTTGAAATATTTTTTTAATTTAAGATACTTTTAATTTAGGTAGTGGAAAAAAGAGTTATTGTCCATTTTACCATTTAAACTACTAAAATGTTCATTTCACCACGAAATGATTTTATATTTTTTTTATTTTATCCATTTTGCCATTCCAATTGGGAAACGAACAAGCAATTAAAAAAAAAAAAATTCCTTCCATAGCCTGCATAATCATTAGGATAATTGGCACAAACATCCTCAATTGATTCCATTATCACTTTCCCAATTGTGTCCATTTTTATTATTATTATTATTATTATTATTAATAACATAAGAGTGCGAAATGGTCTAATTTTTTTAACTTTTAATTTTTAATTTTTATTTTGAATATTATAATAATTATGATAAATTAATTATAATAATATTAAAAATAATATCATAATTATAATAATATTAAAAATAATATCATAATTATAATAATATTATGATTTTTTTATTTTTAATTTTAACATTATTATGATTAATTTAATAATAATAATAATTATTATTATTATTATTTATACATCTTTTAATTTTAATATTATAATAATTATGCATAAGTGTTATTTTTTTTTTGGTGGATTGCATGAGTGTTAGTGTGCGTTCATGAGTGTTGTGTGTTTCCATTTCATGTCAGTGTTGTTTGTGTTATTTCGTCATTGCAAATAGTGATTTGGCTTTTTTTTTTTTATTAAACAACATTTCGCCATTTTGAATGAAATGGGTGAATTGAATTTATCATTTTTCCATTTTGCCATTCAAAATGGTGAAATAATTTTTTTTAACAAAAAAAATACTATAAAATAGAAAATATTTTTAAAAGTATCATAAAATGAGAACTAATTTTATTTTTTACCATAAAATGGTAAATAGCCCAACTACAACAACCTATTATCTTTGGAAAAATTATTACGTGGCCCTCAAATTTACATAATTTATTTTATTGAGCCCCTATATATTTATTTAATATAACATCGAACTCTTAAATATTTATTTGATACAACGTCGAACATTTTTTTAACGAAGAGTATAATTGATAAAAAAAATAAAAATATTTATCAAAAAAATATTTAAAACTTTTTTAAAACACAATAAATATATATAGCTCAATAAAATAAATCACTAAAATTTGAGGCCACCTAATGAATTTTTTCATTATATTTTTTCCAAAAAGGCCAAATCCTATGGAGAGCAAATACAAGCCATCGAGAGCCAACTCTCCCAGTGTTGGCTTTTGCCAAAACTAGTTACATTAATATACTCCTTACAAAGTATGCAAGACTATAACATTCTTTATAAAAATCAATCATCGATTTACCCGCTAGGAAATATTATTATTTAAATAATATTTTAGGTTCAAATTATTATATATATAATTTCATTAATTTTTTTTAATAACTAACTTAGATAACGAAATTTTATGGCTAAGAATGGAAGAGTAAAAAGGTTGGGGGATTGAACTATGTCCTCGTTCAAATGTTTTGATCCTATAATAAAATATTTTATTCTATCATCTATTTTAAACGGGTTAAATTATAATTACATTAAATTAGTTAAAAAAAATTTACCAATATTATAATTTTATCTATATTAAATTGAATTAAATAAAATTTATAAGAAACTTTAAATACTCCTGATTTTGACAAATATAAAATCCTCATTATAAAAGTGGTAAGCAAGACTTCACACGCAATTGGTGATAAACATAACAAGCATAGTTTATTTCAAAAAAAAAAAAAAATCATAACAAGCATAGTACGTTAAGAAATTGACAAATAGGGCTGCGCTTCGTTTGATTATTATGTTTGCACTCTTGACTGTCTTCAATGTCATTTGTCAATCTACCTCAGCCCAAACTTCTGTGGGCCAAAACAACCCCCAATAAGCTTATGTACCGTACGTGTTCTTCTTCTGAAATTATGTACGTGTTTTTCTGAATTTGCTTTACTTAGATTCATTAATTGTTATTGAAAGTTTTGTTTAGTATAAATTATGTAAACTAATCTTAATTAGGTTGCGTCTTAATTGGAATTTTAAAGTTATATTATACATATATTTCAAACAAATTCTCATTATTAATCTAATGTATTTATAAATAATTTTTTCGGAGTGTTTTACTTGAGAATTAAACGTAGCTACAAGCTAACATTGATGATAAGTGTTAGGTAGTATAACAGTCACTATAATATGAATTGGTTAGGTTAATGGCATCAGATGGCATGAGAATTGGAATGTGGAAAGGTAGAAAATGCATGATTATTTGTTTAAAAAATTTAATATTACTGCCTCTCTTGAAGGGTGTTCTCTTTTTTTTTTTCTTCATGTGATGTGAAAAAAATTAATAATAATAATTAAAGAAAAAGAAGTAACGTGTTACTTGAAGTGTTCTAAACGGATCACTCCTGCATTTAACACAAATAATCCAATTGTTTTGTTACATTATTTTCATTAATGGGCGGTGCCGTAAATAAAATCCTGATGGGAATAAACTTTCATTTGCTCTGAACTACTTCTGCATGACTATAGTACCCATGTCTATCTGATCGGTTCAGTACTCAGTTCTCGTCTCCTTCCTTATTAGAAAAAAAGAAAACATGGATGTTTCAAAGGACTTGCACATCCCTAAAGATCATGGCAGCAAATACATCGTTGGCATCTTGGGTCTATTGTTCATTGGTTCAGTCTATGTAATGTTCATCTCCAGCCCTGGTGGTGCTGGATTTAAGTCGTTATTTTCTTCCCAAGATTGTCGTTGCAATTGCCAATCCTCAACGATCGTATGCACCAGCTTTTCTTGGTTTGTTTTGATTTTCTTTTCTTGCATGCATGGCTATTTATATACTATAATGTAATATTTGTAGAGCAATGGGACTAGCACTGACGTCGGGCCTGTTCCCAGTCATAGAGGTGATGCCCTTGAAGAAGCTTTGGCCGAGGCATCAACAGCGAACAAGACTGTAATAATTGCGGTGGTGAATAAGGCCTATGTAGAGGGTGATAAGCCAATGCTAGACATGTTCTTAGATAGCTTCTGGCTTGGGGAGGATACAAGAGACTTGAGCAATCATCTCCTGCTAGTTTCTGTTGATCAAACTGCCTATGAAAGGTGCAAGTTTCTCAAGCTTCATTGCTACAAACTTGAAACTGATGGTGTAGCTTTCGATGGAGAGAAAGTGTACATGTCTAATGATTTTATCAAGATGATGTGGAGAAGAACCCTGTTGCTTGCAGACATACTTAGGCGAGGCTACAATTTTATATTTACGGTAAGTTTTTTTTTTTTCGTTGGACAATTTTATTCGTACTTATTATAACATTGCATAATTCTGAAATCAAATGTCAGGATACTGATGTTATGTGGTTAAGGAACCCGTTTCCGAGGCTTATATTAGATGGAAGTATTGATTTTCAGATCAGTACAGATAAGTTCAATGGCGATGAGTGGTCAGAAGCCAACCCAATAAACACAGGATTTTACATGATAAATTCAAACAACAAGACGATTACATTATTTGATTCATGGTATGCTAGGAAAGACATATCCGTTGGGCAGAAAGAGCAAGACGTTTTGGACGGCATGATGCGTCAAGGTGTGTTTAGAAATCTAGGACTCAAAGTGAGGTTCTTGGACACCCTCTATTTCAGCGGCTTTTGCCAAGATAGCAGGGACATGAAGGCTGTTACTACTGTCCATGCCAATTGTTGCAGGACCATAAGTGCCAAGATTGGTGATTTAAATGTTGTTATTCACCATTGGAAAAATTTCAAGAACTCAACTCCTGCCAATGAGACAACGGTTGGAATGTTGAACAAACATGTGGCTTGCAGCAATTCATGGAAGTAGATATCATTATACACAATAGTAAATGTAAGAGTATAGCAATGGAATGCGGTAGTAGAAATTTTGAACCCATCTTACAAATAATTCTCTGACTTGCACCCACAAGTGCTAATTTTTCTTTTTTAAGTGTGCAAATGAAGTGTTTAATGAGTTAAAACACGAGACTAGTCTGTAAATTCTTCATATATAATGTATGCATGATTGAGGTCCAATGGAGGTCAATTGGTATAAAAAAACCAAATATTTTCGATCTATTGCAATTTTATCTAAACTTATAATTTTTTGTAAAATTATTCCAATTTCATATTATTTTTTGTAATTTTAACACAATTTTTTTTTTGTCAAAATTATTTCCTAATCACTGACGTGGACAAATGAGTGTCAGTACACTCACCAAACCTGTGGGCCTCACCACCACATCAGCAAACCATGGTAAGCTGAGAAAAAAACGCTGCCGTTTTACAAAATTGAACCAACTAACTCACGATCTGCCCTTTTACAAAATTGAACCCTAATTAACGCACATTCGCTTTCATCATGCCATCTTGCTCTCCTCCTTCGCTGCCCCCTGAATCTTTACCGCCTTCTGCCCACCACCACCGCCCTCTGTCTACTCGCCCTCCTCCCTCCTATAACCGCCGCCATCGCCGCCTTCTCCTTTCTTCTCATATTCGTGGTTTGCTTTCGTAAAATCACCCATAAACGCACTGTCCCATCTGACTCCAAGCCACCAACTTCTCCTACTCTACTCTCCGCTGAGCCACCAACTCTTTCTCCTCTTCTCTCCGTCTGGGCCAAGGTGGGTTCGGCTCTGTATGTCATGGAACTCTCCCAAATGGTCAACTCGTTGCAATCAAAGTCATGGACTCGGGCTCTCTTCAAGAAGAGCGTGAGTTCCAAAACGAGTTGCTTTACATTATCACACCCCTTGGCTTTTATCACACCCCTTGGCTTATCATCAGATTGAAAATATCGTGCGCTTGGGAAAATTGAAGCCTTGGTGGTTTCATTTTTATAGAATTAAAGCAAGGGTTTTTTTTTGCTATTACTAATTTTTTATTTCTGCATTGGATGTTGCCTCAATGGCTTTTGTGTGTTCTGCTCAAAATGAGATGGGAACATGTGCAAGGATCTTTAACTTACGGTTTAAAATAATCAGTTGTATCATATGGTGCAGATTCGAGATGAACTGGCTGCCTGTGGTGCACCATTACTAGGTGACTCGATGTACATGCCAGCTGCAATTGCGGAAATGGCAAATCTTGGACTTAACACATTTGAAAAATATAGAAAACAGTACACAGATGAGAGTGATGAATCAGTGGCTGTTGCTAAGTGGGTTGCACAACATGGGAAGGGACCAAATGTTGGTATTAGACTTCAGGCCTATAAATTTCTTGGGATGATTTTTCTCTGCTAAGTTTTTAGAAGCAGCGTTTCACTCCATTGCGGTGAAGATGAAAATATAAACTCATTTTACCATGGTTTGCTGATGTGGTGATGGGCCCATAAGTTTGGTGAGTGCACTGACTCATTTATCCACATCAGCGATTAGGGAATCAATTTTGACCAAAAAATAAATTGTGTTAAAATTACAAAAAATAATATGAAATTGAAATATTTTTGTAAAATTTATAAATTCGAATAAAATTGCAGTAGGTAAAAAACATTTGGTTTTTTTATACCAATTGGCCTTAAATTTATGTCATGGTTAGTTTACCTCAACATCCAGTTCCATGGAGGAGCTGCTCACCTTCGAATGTCAGAATAGTTTCTTTTTGTTTTTTGTTTCCAAAACTTTTATTGCTTTAAGTTGGTTAGTGGTCATCATTCCCGTTTACTCCTACAAATGATGTCTAGTAAGACTAAGGTTGGTGACACCCATATTTGCCTATACATGGTTTCCTATAACCTGTTCACTGATCTTGTATCCGGTTTGTTATGGTTTCGGCCTATTTCTAATGCAGTAAGTTTCAAAAAAAAAAAAAAAAAGGTTCCAAGATGTCCCTACAATCTAGTAATGATTCCAATGTCATTGACTAAGGACCTATGATATATGCAAATTTATCCGAATAAATGTTATGTTTTAGAAATATTTTCGTATCGAAAATTTTAAAAAACTCTTCGGAAATGTTTCTGGATTATTTTCGTAAATATAAAAAATTAAGAAACACGTTTTCTATTTAAAAACGCATTTTTAACTTGAAAAATATAGTTTTTTAGTATTTTCTTAAATAAAAAAAGAGACAAGTTAAAATTAATTTTATATTTTTTTAATTAAATAAAATAATTTTTATAAATATACTATTATTTGATAGAATAGATAAACTTTTTCAAAATTTATATTATATATTCATATATTTTTAATATTTATTTATATATTCATATATTTTTAATATTTACACGTTTTTTTCACGTTTCCGTTTCTTATAATTTTAAGAAATATAATTTCGTCGTATCCGATTTCACATTTTTCCATTTTCATTTTCATTTTCGTGCTACATAGCTCTGGACAATATGAAACTAATGTGAAGAATTCTCGCAATCCCTTATTTTTTTGAGTTTCCATTGGTCTATATCTAAATTGTAAATTACATTAATCAGAGAGAAAAAAACAGTAATAACAAATTGCTGGGCATTATTCATTATTTCATAGTTAGCATTCTTCTTGCTGCTACGACCGTTATCTCTGACGATGTTGCACCAATTCCAGGAGTCGAAAATCAAGTAAACAGCTGGTTCCAAGCTAATGTTAAGCATTTTTCAAGTCGTAAAGGTACCTTAGACCCAGCCACAGCTGCACAGGCTGCACCTAAAAGAATTAAGGTGAGAAAAAATGGACGTGGAAACTCTGACAGATGCTCTTAAAAGCATTCCATCAGGTGTAATTGTCGATATTGAAGCCTTTTGTTACATTGGTCGGATCTTCTGAAAAAATGGAAGTAGAAATTTCAAGCCTTTTGTTACTAATAAATAGTTAGTTGGAGACTTTTGACATTATTTTCAATTTCAAATATAGTTTTGGCTTTGTTTCTCTTTGTGATAGTTTAGACTTTATGTTTAAGACTCGTTTCTTTTGATAATCAATTATGTGTTGATTATCCGCACTAGAGAATGCATCATATATATTTTAATAAACTAGTAAGAAATTTTTTTTCATAATGTATAACATATATAAAACTGAATTCATTTTTGAGTTTTTTTTAGTTAGAATCTAGTGAAATTTGGACACATAATTGGTTAAAAAATCCAATATACTTTTAATTACTGGTAATTTAAAAAAAAAAAACAGAAATCATCACGGTCTAATTACTTTATCTTAAACAAGATCAAGATTATACATACAATACAACCATGATTTTGATATGTGGATTAACATCTCTTAATTAATTCGAATGAAATATAAGATATATTGCACATCATCAACATATTTTGTTACTTATGTTAATGAACCTAAACTCGGTTTATCTGTACAAATAAGAATTAGTTACGTGTCTAAAAAACGTACTTCACAAACGACAAACAAGATAATGCCACTTCTTCTCTATATCCCACAAATTGTACAGCTTGCCAAACCCAATTGTCATATAAATTGCAAGTAATTTAAGCTAGCTTTCTTCATAATTAAATTAAAGTAACATCACTAATAATTAATTATCATCTTGGCAGCATCTACTAAATTATATATATATACATAGGACAAAATGACAAGAGCAATGACTTGCTTTCCTGCTGTTAAACGTGCTTTGCTCATTGCAATTCCACTAATCATCCCTTTTGCCATTTCCGACGACATGAGACCAATACCGGCTTCTAAATCCGACATAAACGGCTGGTTTCAAGCCAATGTTAAGCCCTATACAGATCGTAAAGGTTCCCCAGACTCCACCCTTGAAGCTGCAGAGGCTAATCCTAAAATCATTAAGGTGAGAAAAAATGGAAGTGGAGATTTCCAAGACTGTGACCGATGCTGTGAAAAGCATTCCATCAGATAATAAATAACTTGTAATTGTAGACATTGGTGTTGGAGTGTATACTGAGAAAATCACAATTGAAAGGAACAAGCCATTTGTTACCTTCTATGGATCTCCTAACGCCATGCCAACCTTGTCATTTGATGGTACTGCCACTAAGTATGGCACTGTTTATAGTGCCACTTTGACGGTAGAATCTGATTTCTTTGTTGGAGCTAATCTTATTATTCAGGTATATATATAAAACATGCAATATCATTAAGTTTTTTTTCCTTTTGTTCTAAATTAATGGTATTCAAAACTCTCTAAATTCTAACTAATCGAATTAAACCTGAACAATAATACGTAGCATTAAGTTTAATTTAATGCTAGCTAATTATTTTTCAGTTATATATGATTTTGTTTTGAAATTATTGTGACTTGAATTAGAACACTGCACCAAAGCCTGATGGGATAAGAGGAGGAGCACAAGCAGTTGCTCTAAGAACTGGTGGTGATAAGGCAGCCTTTTATAACTGCCGAATTCTTGGATATCAAGACACATTATGTGATGATAGAGGCCGCCATTTTTTCAAAGATTGTTACATTGAAGGCACAGTTGATTATATTTTAGGATGTGGAAAGTCCCTCTACCTGGTGATTAATTAAATAATTAACTAATATGCATGACATTGAATAAAATCCTTTATCATAGGCATATAATTATGTATAATTTAAAATGTGCTGCTGATTATTACGTGCTGTGATTAATTGATGTAGAACACAGAGTTGCATGTAACGCATGAAAAGGGAATGAAAGTGATAACTGCACAAGCAAGAAATAATCCTACGGAGGACACTGGATTTGTATTTGTACATTGCAATGTAACTGGAAAAGGGACAGGAGCATTTTTAGGGCGACCATGGATGAAAATGCCTGAGGTGGTATTTGCTTACACCAACATGGCAACTGTAGTTGATCCTGCTGGATGGTTCAATAATTTCCATCCTGAACGAGAAAGGT
>CATIWM010015233.1:0-12462 GCA_949671775.1 Mallotus repandus | reverse complement strand
TATCCAGAACTCCTGGTTGTGGTGCTAGCTTGTATTAGAGAATCGAGTTACCACCACTCTCTATTTGTCCCAGTTATTACCCTGGGTGGCGACTCCTCATCTCCACACCATGTCTTTGTGACAGTGGTTAGTGTGTTCCCTAGAGCCCTGAGCTCAAACAATGTCGCGGTTGCAATAAACTTGGGCGCGCGCTAAACCCCGCTGTCTACAGTGTCTAGTCGGGTTTGAATCCTCAAAGTGCACTCTCCATATGAAGAAGCGTTTGGTCGAGTTTAAATCCTTGAAGTGCATTCTCTGTAAGAAGCATCTGGTCGGGTTTGAATCTCTGAAGTGCATTCTCTATAAGAAGCATCTCGTCGGGTTTGAATCCCTGAAGTGTGCATTGTAAAGAAGTGTCTAGTCGGGTTTAAATCCTCAAAGTGCGCATTTCAAGAAATGTCTGGTCGGGTTTGAATCTCTGAAGTGCATTCTTTGTAAGAAGTGTCTGGTCGGGTTTGAATCCCTGAAGTGTGCATTGTAAAGAAATGTTTGGTCTGGTTTGAATCCCTGAAGTGCACTTTCCATGTGAAAAAGCGTCTGGTGAGGTTTGAATCCTTGAAGTGCGCATTTCAAGAAATGTCTAGTTGGGTTTGAATCCCCAAAGTGCATTCTCCGTAAGAAGCGTCTTGTTGGGTTTGAATCCCCAAAGTGCACATTGTAAAGAAGTGTCTGGTTGGGTTTGAATCCTTGAAGAGCATCTTCTTTCTTTTTCTACTAAGTGAAGATCAGGCCATGGTCGGAATTCGCATCCAACTATAATGAGTGATTGATCAGGCCAAGAAACTCGAGGAACACGGTTACATTTCACATCTTTTTCTACTGAGTAAAGATCAGGCCATGCTCCTAATTCGCGTCCAACTATAATGAGTGACTGATCGGGCCAGAAAAACTTGAGGAACACAGTTATGTTTCACATCTTTTTATACTGAGTGAAGATCAGGCCATGCTCAGAATTCATGTTAAATTATAATGAGTAACTGGTCAGTCCAGGAAAACCCGAGGAACACGGTTACATTTCACATCTTTTTCTACTGAGTGAAGATTAGGCCATGCTTGGAATTCACGTTAAATTATAATGAGTAACTTATCGGGCTAGGAAAACCCGAGGAACATGGTTACGTTTCACATCTTTTTCTACTGAGTGAAGATCACGCCATGCTCAGAATTCACATCCAACTATAATGAGTGACTGATTAGGCCAGGAAAACCTGAGGATCACAGTCATGTTTTAAGATAAAGTTTGACCATTCAGGTTTGAATTTTTGAAGCTAACGACCTAAGTAAAGCTTGCAGGTCAGGTATGTCATTCTCACTATTTGTTGTGCATGTTGCTTTTTTTAAAAAAATTGATTTCATAAATCCATTTTTTGAAAAATCAAGGAGGCAAACTATGTACACCCTCGGTTTGATCGGCCCGTAATGAAGGCCCAATGATGAGCAAGTCCAAAATTTTGAATGTAGGAGGACCCGAATCTTCGTGTAAAATGAACTCGAAAGCATAAACCTAGCCCAAAACCTCTAACCAAATCCCAAAACACCAAACCTAAAGCCCAAAGGCCCAAAAGGAAATAGGGAGGCCCAAGCCCATTGGCCCAGAACCAGGCCAAGCCTAGTGAAGAGATGATCGCCCCTTCCCAAGGGACGACGCCTCTTCAACCTAGGCTCGAAGAGGCGACGCCTCTTCAACCTAGGCTCGAAGAGGCGACGCCTCTTCAGTAGCCGACCTAATTTTATATTAAATGTATTCTAATGCATTTTGGTCCCATACAGTAGAAGTGGACCTACAGATCTCAAACCTGTAGATTTGTGTGTGAAAAGATGACTTTCAAGGCAAAATGGGGTGGGGAAAGATAAGAGGAAATGATGGGAAAGGATGAGTTGATCCTAGTGGCAATTTCTTTGGGAATTAGGAAGAGAGAAAGAAAAGAGCTTAAGTAGAAGAATTGAGGGTTTAGAAAAAGAGAGGTTAGACACTAAGGAGAGAAGAGAGAATATAGAGAAGAAAAAGAGAAAAAAAGAAAAACATAACTTGAGAAGAGAAAAGGAGGGTGGAAAGAAGAGTTCATTTTCTTGAAGGAAGAGGAAGCTCTCTTACATTCAAGGTACAAAAACGTACAAACTAAGCTCTGAAGGTTCAGTTAGGAGCATCAAACCTGGTTCATTTAGTAAGAATTGCTATTTTTAAGCTTTCTAAGGTCTTGTTCCTATAAAAACTCAATTTCATGGTTTTAATCACATGTTTTTGGGTTTTTGATATGTTAAATGTCATATGAGGGCATGATTATGTGAAATATTGATGTATTAGAAGTAGATTTACGCATAGTTTACATGAAATCTAATTTACTTAGAATTCAAGTAACATGTGAATTATAGTGTTCCTGGTTAAGAGGCGACGTCCCTTTAAAGAGAAGTCGCCCCTTAGCCAGGAGGCGATCGCCTCCTAAGTAAGGATCCAGGAGGCGATGCCTCTTCCCAAGAGACGGTCACCTCCTCACCAAAATCTAGTAGGATTTTGCTTTATTTTTAGTATCCTTTTGGTATATTTTTAGTATCTGATACAAACGTGCCGCCTAACAGCTCTAGTATTGCATGCGACTGTTATATTGTTATATATGTTTGAGTAAATAAACGATGTTTAAATGAATACTTGTGCCTATTTCATGTAAATTTATTTACCCCTTTTGTATAAAAATTGTTTATTTTGAGATAAAACTAACTTATGTTTGATGTAGGTCCCTTTATGATTTCCACTCACTAAGTAATTAATGAGTTAATTAGTTCTTGAGAGGTTTTATTTGAATTCATTATCATTGTAATTGTATAAAGCGTTGTAATCCCCCTAATCCTTTCCTCATTTGTTTTGAATGTATAATTGTAAATTCATTAGTAATTTGCCTTGAATGTTGAGGTAATAAGCACGTAAACGAGATTACTGTGCAAATTTGAATATAAACATAAAATTGGAAGTGTTTGCGATCCGCCCAAATAATAAGGAAATAATCGAATAATCAAAGGTAATAAAATATGAAACACACACGGAGGCCAACTGCAAGGTTGGATGGATATTCTAAAACCCATACCCAGTTTCCGAATTTGATCTCTGATGACGGCTTCTAGGTACCTCCGTAGAATCTTATTGCTGTAAAGTGTGTCCCAGTTTTCATCTGGTTGGCGACTCCATCTCCAATATAGGCCCCAAGCCCATCTTATATTTCCTAGTAAGCTCTAAGCTTACACAGTACCGTGGTTGTCAATATTTGGACACACGCTAAAATTTGCCGCCTTCAACTACGTTTCCATTAAAAATTATTTCTTGCATTTGATTGTTGATATTAATTACATGACCATTAATATTATTAGTGTCACCCATCCTCATATTTGCTTACTTGTTCATTAGATCAATCATATAAGTATATTGTGCATATTTTTATTAGAATTTTAATTGAATGTATGAAACTTTATATATAGCCATTAGAGATAAGCATATGTGCATGTTGAAAATATTTTTAAACGATGCCTGTTATTTTTTTATTTTTATTTTCTAATTGTTATATGATACATTATTTTTTTTACTGATGTAATAATAATGAGTAATTTATTATTTTATTTTTATATGACTATTTAATGACATCTGTTAAATTTGATATTTATTGTTTTATGTTCAAAATTATCTTCATTTTATTTTTAGAAATAAATTATAATTATTTTATTTAGTTGAAATATTTTTTAATATTGCCATAAAAGAAATGTGCATTAGAGTATAAATAATTTTATTATATTACAAAGAATCGATATAGATATATATTTTATTAAATATAATAAAATTCACTAAATGAAAAATAAAGTATATTATATGCATGCTCGTATAGATAAAGACAAAAATATACAAATAATTGTTAAATATTCTAAATAAATAAAGAAAAACTACTTGTTCATTTTTTTTATAATTTTGTTCACTGTGAAATCAAAACAGTCTATTGCATTGAGTATCAATGTAAACTTGCTCAATGAATTAAAATGAACTCTTAAAAGTCCGATTAATTTTTTAGTATTGGTTTTTTTACATTAAAAAGAAATAGCATTTTGAAATTTTAAGAATTTAATAGTATTAAGAAATTTCATATTTCTTTTCAAAAAAAAAAGCTTTATATTATATTACTGAGATTTTTAGTGAATGTATCGCAATTAATTTCTTTTATTTTTATTTTATTTTAATTACAATAATTTTTCCTTTTAATATAGCATAATATTAATATTTTATATAAGAAATTGAAATTTAAAAATTTACTTTAAACATGAAAATTGTTAATTTTAATAATCATTTAACTAAATTTTTTTATTTTTAATAATTTATAAATTCAGAACACAAATATTAGTTTGAGAAAATTTAAAAATTTTAAATTTTTTATTAATTTCAAATAAAAAAATCTATTCTCGTAATTAACAATGTTATTTTTACTCTTATAATAAATTTGCAATCAAAAAATTGAATTTTTTTTATATTAATCGTATTCAACACACATTAAATATGAAAAATTAATATAATAGAGCATAAATTGTTTTTTTATTTTTTATAATAATATATCAAATTATTCTGATATATTTTTAAAATTATTAAAAAATATTATTAATAATATACCTTTAAACTTTTTCATAAAAATATATTGAAATATCATAATGATATATTCATAAATATACAATCATATTATAAAAAATATCATGTTGTGTTAAAATAAAATAGTACATTAAAATATATTAAAATGAAGCATTTTATTTACTTTAAAGTATTATGTTAGATCATAAAAATATAAGAATGTAGTTGAATCAAACTGACTCGTGAGCTATTTAGGATTAATTCAAAAAAAATTCAAAATCAATTTGGTTATTATTGTGTCAAGCTTGAGATCTAGCTATTCAAGTAAGTTGTCGAGTTTAGGTCGAATTTCTTGATAGTTGACTCAATAGACTCTTGAACTTAATTGGGATTAATTGAGCTTATATATATTTACCATTTTACTTTTTTATTTTAATATAATTATAAAAATATTTTATCAAATTGAGTTGAGTTTGAATATTTCAAAATTTAAAATTTTTATATAATTAATCAAGTCAAGTCGAGTATATGAATTATTTCATCGAGTTGAGCTCAAACTTTCAAAAAACTCAATCGAATTCAAATTTTGAGTTTAAGAGTCGAATTAAACTTGATCTACATATTGTGTCAACATTGCTCAACTCAATTACTCCCACTCCTCCTCCTACTACTACTACTACTATTATTATTATTATTATTAGCGCTTTTTAATTATTTTATTTATTTTTAAATATTACATTAGATTACAAAAATATAGGAATGTAATTGAGTCAAACTGAGTCATGAGCTACCTAGAATCAACTTTAAAAAAAACTCAAAATTGATTCAAGCTCAAGTTCAAGCTCAAGTTCAAGTTCAAGTTCAAGCTACTCAAGTAATTTGTCTAGTCGTGGTCGAACTCCTTAATATTTGACTTAATAGGTTTGCGAGTTTAGTTGAATTTGTACATATTACCATTTTACTCTTTTATTTTAATATAATTATAAAAATATCCAATTGAACTGAGTTGAGTTTGAATATTTCAAAATTTTAAAATTTTATATAATTAATTAAGTCGGATTCGATTACATAGATTATTTAATCGAATTGAGCTCAAACTTTTAAAAAATTTGATTGAGTTTAAACCAAGTTCAAACTTCAAGTTTGAGAATCGAGTTGAGCTTGACTTTGACATTATGTTGACTCGATTAGACTCAATTACACCCATTGTTGTTATTGTTGGTATTATTATTATTATTAGTACGTTTTTCTAAATTTTTCTATTTTTCTCAAAATATCACTACCGCTTTAATTTTAAAATATCACAATTTAACTTCAAAATATCATCTCTTTTTTTAAAATATTGTCAATAAATAATTTTTCATAAAAATATCATAATAAATTTAATTTATC
The DNA here is from genome assembly GCA_949671775.1 of Mallotus repandus. Taxonomy (NCBI): domain Eukaryota; kingdom Viridiplantae; phylum Streptophyta; class Magnoliopsida; order Malpighiales; family Euphorbiaceae; genus Mallotus; species Mallotus repandus. The sequence goes on along the minus strand of CATIWM010015233.1, from coordinate 6,437 downwards.
AACCAATCAAATTAAGCCACGCCAGCAGCTAGCTTTAACATGCTAGCTTATGTAGCTTTTATATATATACAATATGCATATTTGGGTTAAAAAAAATGTTGAATGTATATATACTTTGATAATTTATGGAATTGTTTATATAAATTATTAAAATAAAAAATACACATTCATTTTGAAAATGCATTTTTCTAATTTTTTTAAAAATATAATATTTACATTGTATTTGATTCAATGTCACAAAAAATTCATTTCATTCTTAAGTGAATTTTTATTAATGAAATGTATTTGGTTCAAATAAATAGTTTATGAAATTTATTTAAATTTCATAATTTATTATATTATGTTTGGTATAAATTTAGAATTCAAGTTAATTTTTAATTTTGGTCAAAAAAATACCCTTTTAAATAGAAAAGATATTTTTGAAAGTAAAAAAATGAGGGGTAATTTAGTCATTTAGAAATATAGACTTAAAAGTTATGGAATTCATTTGGAAATTCCAACCATTTTGTTAGAATTTGATATAGTTATAATCAATTGTACAAATTTATAAACTTAGAATTGCAAATGAATTCTATAACATGTTCATTTGAACTAAACACACATTATTTAGAATTGCAAATGAATTACACAAACTTTTGTGGAATTCATTATACCAAACACACTGTTATTGAATATTAGAATTTGGAATGGACATGAGAAATGAGGGTGGTTGATGCTACCACTCTATGAGACATGACAAAGAACGATAAATTCTAACTAATTCATGAGTTATCTTATTCGCATATTGCTAATAAAAATTGAAATCTACATAGTTCAATTCTTTTCACTAATTGATTGCAATCTTATATAACTAAATAAGTAAAAAGACCTTTCTTACACATCACTTGGAAGGGCTTTACAAACCTCTACTACATCCATCTTGACAACAATGAAATTGAATTGCATGGATTTGATCTAACTCAATGCCTTCATCACCCTATGGCTCTAGCCTCTTTAGGCAAGACCATAATAGCAAAAAAGAATAAGATCAAACTTTAATGGTACCATTATATGAAGTTTGAATGTTGTAACTGTGAGTGACCTATAATTTTTTTTACACTATGGTGGCTTGTTTACCAAGGGACATTCTATTCTATTTTCAGAATAGGGTCATGTTTAGTCTCGAGAGGACATAAGACTTTTGATTTTATTATGGAGTCACCACCCGATCACTCAGAAAAAAAATAAACAACAACATCATGTCACTCAACGAGTATCGTCCTCAATAAAGATTATAGGTTTGGAGGTCGCATATACTTTTTGGCTATTTTTCATTACATAATAGTTTTCATATGGCTATTGCATCACCCTAGTTTCAGAATAACAGTTTATATACATACACGTAGCACATAATAAATAAAAAATAAAGAAATTAATTATAATTATTACATGACTGCTGGGTCTTTTTCAAAACTCTGATAGCCGATGATGAAAAGTTAAATGTCTCATTAGACAGTCAATTTTATGAAGAGAATTGATATTCAAACCATTTTGAAACCCAAGGAACCACTAAAACCTTACCCGATCACCAATTACACCATTTTAAGACCTAACCAAACCATAACCCAACCATTTTGGTATTGAGAAAGAGGTTTGAGAAGAATAAGCAGAGAGAAGTTCACCTGAGTCATGTCTTCTAAACCAATAAGTACAGTTCTATTTAAGGGCTGTTTATAGTCTATATTCTATAGTTTTTAGTTTAGTTTTGATTCCTGAAGTCTTAGCTTAACCTTTAGAAGCCCTGAGAACAAAGTTAAATTTTGGTCAACGGGACTTTTCAGTGGTTAAATAGAGCTCCCGGAGTTGAATTTTAGTTTGAAACTATCTTCTAAAATTCCAGTGTGTCAGTGGGTCCCATTTGGCAAAAAGTCAAATTTTGACCTCTAGCGGTCAGACCGGGCCTTATAACTATATGCCTCTCCTTGTCCTTATCCAAAAAGGAACACTTGTCAAAAGGGGTGCTCTCTAAGTTTAGAATATTCCAAATTTGGAATATACTAGGACAAGTGTCAACTTAGTAAAGGGTAAGTGTATACTATTACCCAATAACCTTAAATATTCAAAGGTATTTACGCTAAATGCCACTACCCATGTTTGCCTATAAGTAGAAGCTTTTAGTGAGGCTTTTAGCACTTTCACAAAGGAGATAAAAGTCCAGAACAAAAATCAAAATTTATATCCAAAAATTCTCCCCAAAAAGCCTTAGAAAATTAGGGAAAATAGGGAAAATAAGGGGCAATAATGCCAAAATTTCTCTAAACCTAATTTCTCTCTATTTTCTACTCAATTACTCTTAAAAATACCAAAATCAAATACCCAAAGACATAACCAAGCTCCTGCAAATCAATCTTTCTCAAATCAAAGCCAAATTCTCACCTGAACTCACCAAAAGCACACTTTACCCTTTGAGTTCAATCTCAATTCTCTTCAATCAATTGTTGTTTTTTGGTGAGTTCTTACCCAAATTTTGAGGCTAAACACTTTCTAAAACATCACTCTCATTGATTCTCATCTCATTTTTAGGGTTTGGGGCTTTGAATTTGTATTTTGAAAGCAGAGAGTTGCAAAATCGTGATGTACAGTGATGAACAACAATATTTGGCTCATGAAGAGCCAAACTAGCTATTCATGCTCAAAATTTGGCTATTGAGGCCTCTCATACCGGCTTTTGAGGCCTCAAATCTAGTTGTTCATGTGGCTATACCAGTTGTTCATCATACTTCGTCCTAAATGACTCTGATAATGGTTTTTAAGGTCCTAAAGGGTTCTTACTTGCTTAAGCATGATTTTAACCTTTCCCTAAGATCCTAGGATGATGGAATTGAAGTATTTTAACTTATTTTTCTATGATTTTTCTTTTATTTCTTAAAACTCTTTTTAAAGTGCTTTTAAGTGTGATCCTTGATCTTACTTTAGTTAGATGATTGTGATTTTGTTTGTTGATCTTTATTTGACATCTAATTAAAAGTTTTGACTATTATATTTATGAGTTATGGTTTATTTTGGTTTATTTTGATGTGTATTCTAGTTTAAAATCTTGTTTAATATGTTTTGTGCATGTTTATTGCTTCATTATGCCTAATATTGTTTTGGTTGTTGCTGAGATATAAATATGCATTCTTTATGTTCTAATTTAGGGTTTTTATTGTTTATAAGTAATTTTGGTTATTTTTTCCATCATGAATCAAAATTTGTGCTTTTGGTGAACTTTATGTTGATTTGTGAGCATTAATGTACACAGTTTATGTTCATAGTGCTTTTGGTCATCATCTTGGACACACGTGTCTTATTTGTGTGTTTTTAATTCAATTTTAAAGTCTTATGGGTCTTTATTTTTGTATTTCATGCTTTAGTTGACTCAATTTTGTGTTGATTTTAAGCTTGTATGTTAAATATAGCCTTTACATGCTACTTATGCTTATTTAGTGTCTCTAACCTAATGTAAGTCTTATTGTTTGCCTTTTTTATGTCTATTTCATATTTAATATTATTTTTATGTCTCTACTAACCTTTTCTCTACTCTTGATTATATAATTATTAATTCTCTACTTCTTCCTCTATTTCTCTTGTATTATTGTGTTATCATGTATTCATGCGCCTTTATGCATATCATTTGCTTGATGCATATTACTATCATGCGTGTGCTTATTTTTAGATCCTTTAGATGCATACTTGCATGCTTCCTGAATTGCATCACTTACATACTTGTATGATTCCCGAATTTGCATTATTTTGCATGCACCCCATATTTATTTAATGCTTGTGTGAGCATGCATCGCATTAGCATCATCCATTGCATTATATATACCTCTTGTTATTAATCTCAAGATCTCAATCTCAAGCTACTAACTCTTACTAACATCTACTAACATTTATTTTTATTGCAATTTATTTTTTAAGCATTTTATTTATTATCTAAGTATTGTATATTGCTCATTTTATTATTAAGTTCTCAATCTCTCCACTTAACTCTCATTTCTCTTTATTTTTATGTCCTAATTATGCTTTTATTACTTTTTATTATTTGCAATCTCTTCTTATACTCCTTCTTCTTTATTTATTTGCTTTAATTTTTAATTTTATTATTACTTATCCTTTTTTAACACTGTTCATGCTTGATTTGGCCCAATTATATCAAACTACCTTTTGTTCTTATGTTTAGTTTGTGTTTTATTTGCTGTCAGAAAGCAAAAATAAATAAAAATTTTTTTTGTTGTTTTATTGGGTAATTAATCTTATGGTTAATAAAATGACATATTTGCACTTGTTTTTCAATTTATTTTAATAAATAAATCTTAGTTTATTTTCTTTTTTCTAAATATGGAATTTGCACCTTCTTTAATAAAATTTATCATTTTTCATGGTAAGTTTAATTTTTGCTTTATTCTTCAATAAAATTAACATGTTTTATGATTTATTTGTGTTTTGGTTATGTTCATTATTGATCATAAAAACCATCCAAATGCAAGGATATGGATCACAATTTCCTTTATTTATTAGTGTTTCAAATACAATGATTTAATTATGTGGTCAATAATTCATAATGTAGGAATGCTCATACAAGGTACAAAATTCAAATTTTGAGGCCTAACTTGATGGAAACTCATGTTGTGAATTAATGGTTCATGTAATTAATCAAATAATATTTTTAAATGCTTTTATGAAATCCTTTTTATTTAGAATTCATTTTCAAAATTTTCATTTATTTTGGCTTTTTAAGCTATTTTTCTATTAAAATTTTCAAAGTTATTCATTTTAATTTCCTTTTAAAAGCTAAATTCATTTTTAAAGCATTTTATTATCTTTATTTTGGTTTTTAAAGTTATTTTCTTTCATTTTTCAAATAAAATATTTTATTGCCCCGAAACTTAAAATAAGGAGTAATCATGGAGATGGTATTCGCGACATGTGTCAGCCATTCTCATCTCTCATCTCTTTTAATTTATTACTTTTGTTGCTTTTATTTCTTATATTTTATTATTTAGTATGCATATATTTGTTCATAACATGATTTTGCAATAATTACCATGCCATGAATAAATTGTTTGACTTGCTTATTCATATTTATCATGGTTCACATGTTTTATTATTATGGCATGTTTATAATTAAATCTCATGTTTGTGTATCATTATTGTAGCATGTAAATATGCTATGCTATATATGCCATGATTAAATCTATGTGCATTAGTTTATCATATGTCGTGATCATGCATCATCCTATTATTAAGTCATTTTGCCATGTTCACACATCATTTTATCATATTATCTTGTGCTTGCGTATATATATTGTGTTTGAATTTGCAAGTAGAGGTTGATATATGATAGTACATAATTCTTGGAAGCACCATACATAAATTAAGGCTGACAATGCTTAGCATATGGGCAGTATGGAGATGCCTCAAACAAAAGAGCTTAATCCTACTGACATTAAAATCTAAACCCAATACTTTATCCAATGGGCGAATGCAGTTCCAAATAAAGGATCCGAGTTTGCCTAATTCTCTAAAATGGATAATTTCTCGGGTGATACCGAGTGGCGAATACCTTTTTCTCCTACTTAAGTGGAGGGTTATAAGTGCATTTATGCCATCTCTAAGCTCTTTCAGTACTCCTCTCACCACCCTCTGTTTTCCTGTAATAAGGATGATACGAGATCACTAACTTAGCAACCATACACCCCGATAGTTAATGAGCTATGATACATATAGAATGCAAATTAACACCCTTGATCATTTGAACCCCAACCCACGCTCTCAAGGAAAGTTCAAATTAGATTCAAATTCAGACATCGAAAACCTTTACCTCATGTTTAGTTAGTTTAAACAACCAAAGCTATAAGAAAACTTTGACCCCTTGAATAAATAACAAACAAGCAACAAAGGCTATAAAGAAGACGCCACAATCTATAGCCTAAAATATAGATTGATAAGTCAGAAAACGTTTGCCACAAACACAAAGGTTTGATAAGAACACATTGTTAACAAGTAACCAAAAAGAAAACACTCTATTTTGAGTCATCCATCCATGGCTGCCAACTCTCATTTACAAAGAATTAGCTTGGATTATATAGGAACCAAAGCTGAGCTCATACTACTATCCTACAATCTATTACATAGGATCACACACACTACTTAACATTAATGCCCACACACATTAAGACCATTGTAACTTATCACACCCCATTATTTTGTAGTTATACCCATTACATCGTAATTACACCACATCCACTTTAACGCATTTAAATACAATAAGTGTATTGTAACTCCCTTTTATCTCTCTTTAATAACTCACACATATAAATACAATAAAATATAACTCTAAACAGAACAAATGTTCAAATTTAAAGTCTAATATAACTAAAACATAAACTAATAAAAAATAAGCCCATGAATCTTAT
>CATIWM010015220.1:0-26852 GCA_949671775.1 Mallotus repandus | reverse complement strand
AATATCAATTAAATTATCTTAATTAATAAATTTTTGTTTTATTAATGGCAATGTAGCAGCACAGAGTTTCTTTTTTGTATTTTTGTTGTATTTGTGCAATCTTTATTTTATGTCCAAATACTCCATAGCGTAAGGAGAGTTATTATTTTTTATTTTCTTTCAATCTATTTTTAATTTATATTTGGTTTCTTATTCATTTTTTTATATCCTTTTCATTTATTCTTCGTTTCTGATTCATTTTTTTTGTATCCTTTTGGTTTATGTTTGGTTTCCAATTAATTTTAAAATTTATTAATTAAGATAATTTAATTGATATTTTCATTTGTAAAAATTGTATAAATTCAAATTTATTTTATAATATTTTCCATTTATGATACTGCAATGAGGTAATGATTTATAGGCATATTATTGGTTATCTATTTTGACATGCTAAAAAATAAATAAAATTAAAATATGCTAGTGAATGAGCTTAATTAATTGGAATTTGATGATTAATGAAGAAAACTCATGTGCTAAAATCTACCATAAAAAAACAATTTCAAAAAATAGACATTCAACGTTCAGTGAGCCTGTGCTCAGGTAATTTCAAGCAGCTCGTACCCTGCACAGGACCATTGAAACTACATTAACTGTGGAGTGACTTGCCAAACCAGTTGAATAGCGATAACTTTGCATGATACAATATTTTAGCATCACAAATAATTTTGTACATCACCAATTTCATACCTGCATCTTTTAGTCTTGTTAACACCTTCACATAGACGAGAATATTCTGATCTTGACATATTGCCCAAAGAAGAAAGATATTCACATAATGCATTGCCTTTTATTGCCATGTATGTTGTTGCAGGGACCATGGACCAAATTATATTAATAAGTTGTGGCTTGTCACTGCAAGCATATAATTATGTAAATACTTGAATGGTTGTCAAATTGATGGCACAAAAAAACTTTTCACGGTGCATTTGGTCATATCTTTAAAACTATTTTTTAGAAAAATGCCTTATTAAATGAGTTCTCCAAAAGCTCTTAAAAACATATTTTAAGCTGCCTTTAAGTTTTCATCGTTATAACATGCCAACAACTCAAAAAAATTTTAATCTCTTTCCATTAAAAAAAATTCAGATAGTGCTTTTCTGCATAGCATAAGCAATGCCAAACACATCAAGAAATGCTCAATTTAACACTAATTTTTGCATTAATGTCAAAACTTAAACCCCAAAAAAATGTACCACACTGAAGCGGGAATAACTTTAGCATTCATCACATGGCATTATGAATTTAGAATAAGCTTATTTTCTAATCAAGAACCGATCTTCATTGAAATTCAAATTAAACTATAAAAGCGTCAAACGGGAGCATAAATAGTGCAAAATGAATAACTTGCAAATTTTGTAGTATTGTGTTCTCTGGTAGGCTTGTCTCTACACCAACTAATGAATAACTTTATATCAGATTTGCTAATTCCTAGCAATTGAAACGAAATAACAAACTAATGGCCAAAGTAAAAAGAAAAAGAAAATCAAACTTTCCTTTAAAATCTAAAGGACCCATTTCATAAATATCAAACTATGGCTATCCCTTCTCTGTTAAAATCAAATCACAAATTAGATTAATAATAAGAATAAATAAAAGAAACATCATTAAACAAAAATTGAAATAGAGGGCCTGCGACGAATGCATATAATGCCCAACAAAATTGAAGGAAATAATAAATTATCATTTAAAAAAGATGCAAAAACAAACCTAGAGCTAGGAACCTTCTTGGGAAGGTCAATAGAAGTGGAGGAAGAAGCAGCAGAGGAAGAGGGTAGAAAGTCTGCATCGTTTGGGAGATCGGAGGAGGAGTAAGATAAAAAGGCAAAAGGGGAATTATAGAGGAAATGAGAGGCTGTTTTGAGGAATTGACAATTTTATAGTTGTGATCTTTAGAAGTAGAAGCAGAAGCAGAAGCAGAAGAAGAAGAAGAAAGAAAAGTCATGAAAGATACATCCGGTCCGAAGAAGAAAAAGCCACGGACACTGAGCGTTTTTTTTGTAGTTTTTTATTTTTCATCGCCTACATATTTTTTTTTGCGTTTCCAGCTCTGACTTACATAAATGATGGAGATGAGTGCATTTTAGTAATTATATTTATGTGTTTTTCATTTTGGGTGTATTTTAGTAATTTAGGAAAATTTTGGATATTTTAGTTATTAAGGTTACTTTTTAGAGAATTTATGAACAAACCCCAATAATCAAAAGGAAGTGGTAAAGAGACCTAGCCACTTGGTCAGTCCATAGGTTGTGACCATCATAAGCCCATGGGCTCATACGGCCCACACTATTAAGAGCAAGCCCACCTTATAATTGATTAGAGTCCAACCCAATTTCCTACAAACAATAGTATATTCTTGAATCACCCACAATTAATAGAGCCCATAATCTCAAAATTTTTCAATATATGTGTGTGCAAGTTCTACAAAATCTTCTGTTTCTATGCCTTGTGGAACATTACATACATATGCTGTTACACAAATGCATCTTAATTTCTTCTTGTTGAACTCCCAAATTTTAGTTATTGAATGAATGATATGATGAAGTGCTTTTACTTAAGCTTCCCTCAACTCTGATTTTAATTTTTGTCCAACCTTGAGTAGTCTCTAAGCTGTTAAGACATTTGGAACATATAAATTCATGGAAAAGATACATTTTCAATAGTTTTGGTATGATACAGGAAAAGGCCATTAGTAGCACATAGGATAATGTTTTGTTGAGAATTCTTTTTCGGATTTTGTTATAATACCCCATCTCCTTCAGACACTCCCTACACTAAATTCCTTTCCAATGTAGTTACTGGTGCTTACTGCATCCTGTTTTGATAGTTATTAGCTTATTTGGCATTTGCAGGTTCCTCTATTTGAGAATATGGATGAGAGGGTTGCTTGATGCTATTTGCGAGCAGTTGAAACCTTACTTGTTTACAGAACACACTAATATAGTTCTAGAAGAAGTTCTAGTTGATGAAATGCTCTTTATCATATGTGGTCGACTTGAGAGCGTAACCAGAGATGGTGGTAGGAGTGGCTTCTTCAACGTAGTTTGCTAAAAGAAGAAGATTTTTGTGGAGAGGAGCTTTTAACCTGGGCACTGGATCCTAAATCTGGCGCCAATCTCCCATCTTCTACTCACACATTTAAGGCAATAATAGAAGCGGAGGCTTTTGCCCTCATAGCTGAAGAGTTAAAATTCGTAGCAAGTAAATTCAGACATCTTCACAACAGGCAGGTTTAGCACACCTTCCATTTTTACTCACAGCAGTGGAGGATATGGGTTGCTTGCTTTTTTCAAGCTACATGGCTACACTATTCCAAAAGGAAGATTGTGGAACTTTGTAGGAAGGAAGAAGAAGAAGAAGTAGAAGGAGATGAAGCCCGCAACAATGTTGGTGTAGGTTCATATAGTATAGGTGCCACCCTTTTGGCTACCAGGTTTTCAGCAAATGCTTTTCGTGGTGTTCATCAAAATCATAACGCAAAGATAGCAAGGGAACTGATAAAACTACAGAATTCACCCGAGCCTGATTTTGTGCTGAAGATGCAAATTGATTTGTAGTTTATGGCAATTTTTTTATTGGATTACTAGACATCATCTAAGATACTGACTTCTTACATACTCGCAAGGGATAACACGTATATATATATATATATATATAGTTTGCCTTGGGACTTATCAGATTGTTAATATAACTGTTTTTATCTTTTTAATTTCAACAATTTGAAGATAACCTCTGGTAATTTATGTAAGACTTCCAGTATTCTGCACTTTAGATTTATGTTTTGATTAGTAGCTTAAAATAAATTTGGAATTGCTGCATATGCAGAAAAGTATATTCTATTTTTGTTTCATTATGGCAACTATGCTCAGAATTGTTTGCTTTATTCTATCCACAATTTATATTTTTCTATAGTGCTATGAACACCTCCTTTGCCATCCCCATTACCATACTAAAGGTTGTCATGCTCAGACTCATCCATCATTATTCTGTGTTATCTACCGATAAAAGATCTTTCCTTGTACCCTGGAAACACATCAAGTCCAGCCTTCATTTTTTGAACCTCTTCACCTTATCAAACAATCTGCAGTGTGAAAATTGCAGGTTGAAAAATAAATTTCACGACACTTTACATTTACCATGTTAGAAGGAAGCAATGTAGTGCAGTGCAGTTCCATTATTGCTTGTTTCATAGGCGAGGGTGTTAGCGTAGTGAGACTTGTTTAGGTACTTTAGTTAAAGATATTTTGTTGTATTTTGCTAGATTTCAAAAATGTTATGATGGCCTAACTCCAGTAGTTGAAAAGTTATGGATGTTCTTATTTTTAGGTAGCTAGTCTTCCTTAAATTATGTAAGTTTAGTAGTACTTTTGTCCATAATTTCATAGTTATATAAAGCATCTCTTGTTAATGAAAAAAATATAAGAATTAGCCAATTGGACTTTACTAAAACTTCTCATTTTAGAACAGTAAGAGCAACAACAGAGGTTCTACTGTGCTTTAAGAGTTCTTGAAGCTTTTATATCTTAGTTTCAATAGTGGTATCAGAGCTTTATATCCTTCAGGCTGTGAGGCTATTGATTGAGAGTTTTGAGTGTTAAACACCTGTGAGGTTGAGAGTGAAACACTTGTGAGGATTAAGTGACTTGTTGCTGTTATAGAAGATGTCTTCTTCTAATACTTCTGCTCCTCTGATTCCTATGTTCAATGGTGAACTTTACCATATTTGGCCTGTTAAAATGAGATTTCATTTAAAATCCTAAGGGCTTTTACAAGTAGTGGAGACAGATGCTGATCCACCACCATCAAATGCTAATCCTACTTTAGCTCAAATAAGAGCTCATGAAGATAAGAAGCCAAAGAAGGACAAAGCCATTTCTTGCCTACATACTAGAGTTACATATCATATTTTCACAAAGATTAAGGATCTAGAGAAACCTAAAAAGGTGTGGGATAAGCTCAAAAAGGAATTTGAAGGTGGTGATAGAGTCAAAATAGTCAGGTTGCTCACCTTGAAGAGGGAGTTTGAGCTGATGAAGATGAGAGAAGGAGAAAATGTCAAAGGATATTCCAGTAGGTTGATAGATGTTGTCAATCAACGTAGGCTGCTTGGAGAGACCTTCTCAGATCAATAAGTTATTGAAAAAATTATGGTTTTAGTCCAACAAAAATTTGAGGCAAAGATTTCTGCAATTGAAGAATCTTGTGACCTTCAAAGGCTCACAATTGCTGAGCTGTTTAGTAAACATCAAACTCAAGAGCAAAGAGTTTCTATGATCAATGATGAACAAGTTGAAGGTGATCTCCTAACACAAAATATACATGAAAAAAGAGAACTACATGCCAACACTAACAAAGGTAGAGCTTAAGGGAGTTCTAATGTAGCAACCATAAAAGAAAGATTTCCACCTTACAAATACTGCACGTGGACCAATCATGTTGAAGAAAATGGTTGGTTCAAGAACAAAGAGAAACCAGCTTATACATGCAATTTTTGTAACAAATTGGCGCACACTGAGAAATTTTATAGAAAGAAACAAGGCCAACAACAAAAATATCAACCTCAAATTGCAAGCAATATTGAAGAATAATTTTTGAATCAACATATCACCAATTTGGTACAAGAACTAGAAGAACATTTGTTTGTGGCAACTTAAATTTCCACTCAAAAAATTGAAGATCAAGTCTAGTTTGTTGATAGTGGTTGCACAAGTCATATGGCTAAGGATGAAGCTTCTTTCACATATTTGGACAAGACCTTTAGAACTAAAGTGAAGCTAGGCAATGGAAATCAAATTCAGGTTGAAGGAAAGGGTTCTGTCTCTGTCCAAACAAAGCAAGGTGCAAAAATAATCTCAAATGTTTTGTTTATACCATTTTTACAACAAAACTTGCTTAGTGTACCTCAGTTGGTTGAAAAAGGTTATTGTGTTGTGTTTAAGAATCATTCATGTTCAATTTTCAATCAAAATGATGATGATATAATTAAAGTTAAGATGGTTAACAAAAGTTTTCCATTAAGCTTTAACTCTTAAAGTTCAAATTCTGAGAAAGCCAAGGACATTGAAGTTGATGAAAAGCAAGAGAGTCAAGAGAAAGGAAGAGTTTCATAATTAGTTCTTTAAACAAATTCTGCTTCTAGTTCAAAAATTTAAGATGCAAGTGTTGTTGATAGGCAAGCTGAATTCTTTGAGTTCTCAAGCACAAGAGAGAAAAACAACTCAAGAAAAATGCTTATTTATTTCTCAGAATTTTTAGACCATAAAGAAAACAAAGAAGTTCAGAAAATGGCAATAGAGAAGCACAAAAAATGCTCCGAAATCAGAGAAATATGAAGATTTTTTGCTGTAAAAGTTCAGTTCTAAAGGCAAGCTGCAGATGGCATATGTAACTCAAGTTTTAACCTCTCAAAAGATGTTTTTAGACATGTCTAATTCCAATTCTAAGGAGGTCAAGTTCCATTTTCTCACAGAAGCTTAATAGGAGCAAGATACTTGTCTTAAGCATTGCAAATCTGAAGAGCAAGTTACAGACATGGTCACTAAGGCAATGCCTTAAGCTAGATTTGAAGAACTAAGAAGGTTTGGAGTCTCAAAATAAAGTCTCAAGGAGGAGTGTTAGCGTAGTGAGACTTTGTTTAGGTACTTTAGTCAAAGATATTTTGTTGCATTTTGCTAGATTTCAAGAATGTTATGATGGCCTAACTTTAGTAGTTGAAAAGTTATGGTTGTTCTTGTTTTCAGGAAACTAGTCTTCCTTAAATTATGCAAGTTTGGTAGTACTTTTGTCTATAATTTCACTGCTATATAAAGTAGCTCTTGTTAATGAAAAAATAAGAGAATTAGCCAATTAGACTTTACTAAAATTTCTTTTTTTTAGAACAGCAAGAGGTTCTACTATGCTTCAAGAGTTCTTGAAGCTTTTATATCTCAGTTTCAACAAAAGGCTATTCAACACCTTTAATTAGACACCAGTAAAAAAGTCTAGTTTACCATGTCAAATGCAAAAGCATTAGTGTGGGTGAGTAATGGCTTGATATAGACCCTCAGATATCTATCTTTTGGATGCGAGATGTTGCCTGACAATGTTAAGGTAAGTCCGTCAGCTAGGTACTTATTATAACTATTTGACCCTTTATTTTATCATATTGTATCAATTGCCCCGTAATATCTAAAACTTTTTTTTATTATTAAATCCTTCTTTTATTTTGTAATTACATTATATTATTTTTTAATAATAATAACAATACTAGTAGTAGTAGTAGAAATAATCTTTTAATTAAATTGCGATAAAATGAGGAATTCATCTATTACTAGCTATATAAATATATATGAAATGGTCATTTGGTGCTTTCTATAATTACTTTATTTTTAAAAAAAAGTAACTTAGAGTGTGTTTGGATGCAAGTATTTGATTTAAAATCTTAGATTTCAAATATTGAATTTCAAATATAAAGATTTCAAATAACATGTAGTTACATTTCATTTCAATTCCTCACTAAATAAACTATTAAATCCCTAGTGAATTTGTTTCAAATCCTCACCAATAAAAATGCATGTAGTTACCAAACAAGAGATTTAATTGAAATCCAAATCCATGTTCAAATCCTTTGCATCCAAATATAGCATTACTTTATTTGGAAAATTTTATCTACATTTACAGAAATTGTAAAAATTTTATTTTATTTTTTGTGAAATAATATTATTTTCGTGAATAAAAGAATTGGTATTTTTTTATTATAATTTGATATAGTTTTTTGTTTTGTTAAATTTCACTTTGTAAAAAATTAAGTAATTTTAATGGAAGTAATTGTTATAATTATAGATTTTTTTAATAAGTATTATTGTTGCGTTATCAGTTGAAAATGTTTTTTTAGATTGGTATTTTTGTAAAGAAGAAATCTTAATTTAGAAAATTTTATTTTATTCAAGAAAAAATGTGAAAAGAATATTACTTTTTGTGAAATAATATTATATTTTATAAGTGTAAGAATTAATATTTTTTTTTATTATAACTTGATATATTTTTGTAAAATATCATTATTTTCCATTAATTTAAAATAATTTTATGTAAAAATAGTTAAAATGATTTCAATTTATGTAATTACAAAAATTATAAAAATTAATTTCATAAAAAGTGATTTGTTTTTCTGTGTGCAGCAATTTAATGTAAAATATATCAAGTTCTAATGAAAAAACAATATAATTTTTATATTTACGGAAAATGAGGTTAGTTTACAAAAAAAATTATATTTTTTCGTAAATTGCTATTTGCCCCATGTTTTAGCCTATTATACTATTTCATCTGTGGCAATTAAAAAAATATGGGATAAGTACACTTTTGATCCCTGTGGTTTTGCCTTTTGACAAAATTAGTCATGTGTTATTTTTTTAGCTTTTAAGTACCATGTGTTTCATATTGTTTTACATTTTAATACCCTTCTAACAAATATTGTTTAAAATATATGCTTTAATGTAAAAATAATATGCATTTTCTACGCTAAAATCATATAATGAGTAATATATTATTTAACTAACTACAATAAACTCACAAAAAATTAAATTTAGATGTATTTTAAATTCAATTATGAATAAAAAGAAATTATTTTTAAAATAAATTTACAATATTTCAAAAAATAATCAATTGGTTGTATTGATTATAAATAATATGTAGAATAAATTTATCACTGAAAATTAATATTTTATTAATATTTTATCATAAAATAATGATGATATTTATTTAAAAGGGTACTGAAGTGTAAAAAAAGTGAAACACATGGTACTGAAAAAAATAACCACAGGGATCAAAATTGCACTCGTCCCAAAAAATATTTATTCATCCTTGTATTTTATTCTTTTAACACTCATTAGTTCTTCTGTCGAGGATGGAATAGTACAAGAATGAATAAATGCAAGGATGAATAAACATTTTTTTCAAATGTTAGGGATAAAGTAGTGTAATAGCCTAAAACACAGGGGGCAAATAACAATTTTTCCTATATTTTTTCATTTTTTTTTATAAATTTTGGATAAAATTTCCTAAATAAAGTATATTACTTTATTTTAAAACAAAATAAGTATAAAAAGCACTTCGTAAGTTCATAATCAAGAACTTGAAATTAATAAAATAATTAATTGGTAATTAAATGATTAAATTTCAAAAATAATCTTCATCATTTTATCAAGTGACTATATAGGTAATTACAGGGGCTGGGAACGGTATGCTATAGATATTCTTATATGCTTTGCAAAATAGCATGATCACAGCTACCATCCCCGAAAAGAAAACAAAAGAAAATCATCAATGAATTGACAACGAGTAGCTTGAATATGATTGCAACGGAGACAGGAGTACGTGGCTGCCCTCAAAAAATAAATTGCAATTTCCAAACATTTGCAAACCATATATTATATGAAATTTTTTATCAATCACTAAAAAGTTCAAAACATTACATTGACAAACTCTGGAACTAAATTAACAAGCACATATTTTACTTCTTGACGAAACAGTCAAGCATGGCATTGAAGCTTTTCAAAGATGTCGCGAATGAGCCATCTCGCCATGTAGAAATAGGCATTTTGTGTAGAATGTATTCCATCCCAGCTCATGCGTTCTTGGGGTTTAGGACACACTGGTACTCCTGGAGCTCCACATATTCTTGTAAGACTGAAATCATAATCACCCCCACTCCCGCAGCAAGCTTTTTGCAACGATTTCCCATCAAATCCTAGCCTAAAAGCCTTCTGCAAAATCCACTTGTAAGCACTATAGTAATCTCCATACACTATGCTCACATTCACATGCTCCTTTTGCAGTTCTTTAATGGCTTGTTGAAGGTGTTCGTTGTGATAAGTTGCGAAGTCGTTTAATCCCTACAAGCAATGAAGTTCGTCGAATCATTCGTTTGGAATCCTGTTAGATATATTGGTAAGCAACCTATCGGGAAATTTCCAGGGACGATCACTCGAGTAGCCCCATAACCAATGATTTTAGAAACAGCATCCTTGATAGCTTGGACGACTTCTGGGACCATGGACTTGACTTCATCAACGGTCTTTCTTTGAAACAAAGCATAGTTTGTTGTACAATTCGCGTTAATTTCCACTGATAATAAATTCACTTGGATAACTATTATCTAGGTGACTAGAGTGAAAACGATTGTACTAAAAATCACCCCAAGATAAAATTCCCAGGAAAGTGGTGGGGTCACAATGCCTCCTTAAAAACCACTCCTTAGACAGAATTTTATCAAGATAAGTAATTTTAATAGCACAATAATTAACAACAACTATACCCGACAATAGCTATTTAAATAGACATAAAAGAGAACACCAAAATTTAACGAGGTTCGGCCAATTATGCCTACGTCCTCGGACACTACCAAAATAATATTTCACTAAAAGAGAGAGAAAAAGTACAAATAGCCTAAATATAGGAGAAGACTAATTTTGTGGAATGATTAATTAAGGGAGGGGAGAAGTCTATTTATAACCAAAAACTTTCCCCTCCTCTTAATAACTAAGCAATGTGGGATTGGCAATTTTTGCCAAAAAAAAACCAACACATCCCACCAACAGTCAAGGCACCTGAAAGGCCTTGGTCCCTAATTAAGAGAAGATGAGGATAGGTGAATCGGATTATGATCTGATGGACCTCTTTTCATAGCCTGCAGATGAATAAAAGGGAAGTTAGATAACCGGTGATAAGAAATAAAAGCTCTATCAATGCGACTCATGCTCCTCGCATTTCTCCAAGTGAATTTCCTTCCTTTGAGTTCAACTTCCAAGAGCTGATTGTTATTGACAAAGTGACTGAAGTTTCTCATGCCACTAGTAATAGAAGAAGCCCCTTTTCTATCTTCAATCTTTAAAATCTGATTGAAGTCTCCCAGAATTAGGACAGGAACATTTTGAAGAGAGCCAAGAAAAGATGCAAGATCAGCCCAGAGTTCTTGTTGTAAATTGGTGTCATTAGGAGCATAGATAAAAATAATGCAGCATGAAAAATTTGAGGCACTGATAGATCCTGAAATAGCAACCCAGTGTTTCTTGGCAAAGGATGAGCTACAAACGAATTCCTGCTTATTCCATGAAACAAAGATACCACCAGAATTACCATTAGCCTTGACTGCTTCCCATCCAACGTCTAGAGAGCTCCAAAACTTCTTTGCAATTAAGAAAGAAGGAGATGAAATCTTGGATTCAAGAATACCACAAATAGTTGCATGAGAAGAACGGATAAGCTTTCTAATATGACTGCTTTTAGAGGAGCTACCAAAGCCCCTAGAATTCCAAGACAGAATTGATAGCATTAAAAAGGAAGACGCATCAAGAAAGATGACTGAAAGATTAAGAGCCCTTTGCAAGCTCTTTTTCCTTCTTGATTTGATGCACAAGAGCAGCCAGCACGACATCCTCTGAATCTGAAAAAGTGATGCCCAAACACTTACCCACTTCAGGAGTCTTCAAAGCTTCTTGCAACAGAGGGTCATCAACATGTTTTTGTAAAATGGTTGTTGGGTTTTCACTATCCAGTTTTGGATTCTCTACTTCCACTTGTGGGTGGTCACTCTCTGTAGATTGAACCATCTGAGAAGAGTCACTTGAACAACTTTGTGCCATCTTCTTGTTTTCTGAGTCTAGTTGGCTTAAGAGTTTTGGTTGGGCTATTTTGGGTGATAGGATTAAGGTCCAAGGCTAGGTTCAGAGGGCAGGCCGAATTAGTAAGTTTCTTTGTTTTTGGATTGGGTCGGCTTTTAGAGAGAGTAAGATTGTGGGTCTAAGATTTTTGGTTGGAACTTGGGATTCGAGAAAGAAGGCCCAATTCAATTGAATTTGGTACAGAGTTGCTGTAGGGATTGGGGGAGTTATGATTTTGGTGGGTCAAAGGTGGAGAAGGTGAGGGAGAGGGAAATGGAGATATGTGGGTCTCTGTCATCTTCCCATCAGATTGGTTGATGTTCATTTCTAAACCCAAGGGAAGGCGGCTAGTCCCATCAAACAGCGTGGGAGGTGAAGTCCTTTCAAGTTCCCCAAACGTTTCAACTCTTCTTCTGACATTTCTCTCCTTTTCTCATGCTCAAGGCTGACGTCATTTGATGCCACATCATCATCTTCTTCCTTTGCACAATTCGAATCATATTTCCTGTATGGTGATATCAGTTTATGGCATTTTAGCCAGGGCAATGCCATGCCGGACTCTTCTATCATTGGTATCTGAAAGTTGCTGCCTTCAACATCGATTGCTACAATCTTATTTGTCGCTTCAAGGGATGAAGTGGAAACAAGAATTCTAGTGTTAAGCTCAACAAGTTATCGAAGGTGATTGGAATGGGGCCTGACAGCAAATTATGGGAGAGGTCCAACGTTTCAAGCATTCTCAACTCTCCTAATTGTTGAGGTATCTCTTCACTCAAAAAATTTTGACTAAGATCAAGACACTACAAAAAAAAAAAATAATAATAATAATAATAATAATAATTTTATTTATTACAATTAAAATTATCACAAATATTATAAAATTGTCATAATATATTAATTATGACAATAAAAAATTGTCACGTAATATCCCGTTACAAAAAATTTATCATAAAATGTGTCAAACAACATATATTGTAACAATAAAAATTATAATTGTCACACAAAAATTACATTATCACAAATACAATACTACTTTTCTTGACAATTTAATTTCTTGTTCCAAAAAGTACATATAATTACACTATTAATTGTCACATTAATTATACTAACTAATCAGGACTATATTAGTGACAATTTTATATGTCACAAAGGATACAAATATTGTCACAAATTAAAAATCATGTATTAGTATCATAAATTAATAAATACCTTATTCTTATATTTAATTTTATCATCACCAGTATCATTTAAATTTTAACTATTTTCAATTTTCATATAATATTTATATAAAGTTTTAACTTTTAATATCTGAAAAACTTTTAATTTAATAGTTATCATAACTACCATAACAAAATAATAACATAATAATTTTTAATCGGAACAATTTATAAAGAAAAGTTAGGACCACTTGTTTACTTAGTAACAATGTGGGATTCAATAACAAGAAATTACAAGTGACAAAAAAATATATTTTATGACAATATAATATTAAATTGACACAAACATTAGAATTTTTTCGTTACAACTTTTAACTTATAACAAAAAAAAAATTTATTATATTTATAATGGTGACAATTAAAATTTATCACTTATGAACAAAAAATTTTAGTGACAATATTAAATAATATATTTTTGACGTGACAAGTTAAACTTGTCACAAAAATATTTTTTATTGCATTTAAAAATATTGTCACAAAAAAGTTAATACTTTTAATTTTATAATAATAATAAATGATATTATTGCAACAAATTATCACAAAATTTTAATATATTTGTAATAATTTAATATATTATCATATATTATTCAGTGATAAATTAATAAATTAAGCATTGTGACATATCATTAAATTATTATCACTTATATAATTTTTTTGTGACAATTAATTTTATGACCATAAAAATATTTTAACTAATAAATGAATTTGTAGTACTGAGACTTCGTAGAGAATGCAAATTTCCCAGCTCTGAAGGAATCTTCCCTGAAAATTTATTCATGCTTAGAGTCAAGAATATAAGATTCGAGCATTTCCCCAACTCTTTCGGAATTGCTCTTAGATTGTTGGCTGCTCAGTTGAGACTTTCAAGACGAGTTAACATTCCAATTTTGACAGGAACTGCATCTGAAAGCTCATTATCATTGAGGGAAAGTTCCAACAATTTTAACTTCCCTAATTCCTCTGGAATCTCTCCAATAAAGTGATTTGATGAGACGTAAAGTGACTGCAATTGAGTTGCCTTTACAAGATCAGCTGGAAATCTGCCAGAAATATCATTATTTGAGATTCGAAGTGTTGACAAATTCTGAAATTCTTCCCATTTCAACAAAAGCTCACCGTAGAATTTGTTATCCCTTAAATCCATAAAATTCACATCTGGATATACCCCAAAATCTTCAGATATATTGCCAGTGAATTGATTTTTCTCAAGGTGGATCCTCAAAAGGCTGATGCAATTTCTCAAGCTTCTTGGGATGGTACCTCTGAAATAATTATCATCGACAGAAAAATATTGCAGCTTTCTAGCAAGGCATATATCTTGAGGTAAATGGCCAGTCAATCTGTTGTAATATACTTCAAAATCTTGCAAGGTTGTTCATCTCTAAAGGAAGAGTCCCAGAATGTTCATTAGTATGCAAAAACAAAATAGATAAGTTTCTTAGATTTCCAATTGTAGTTGGGATTGCACCGGTGAGATGATTGTTAGATAAATCCAGGCCAGTGAGAGATTTCAACATTCCAACTTCTTGAGGTGTGGAACCAGAGAATTAGAAAGTGTAAAGGTACAGATTTGATAGCTGCGTCAAGTTTCCTATAGAAGTGGGAATTATACCGGTGAGATGATTGGAGGATAAATCAAGCTCAGTGAGAGATTTCAACATTCCAACTTTTTGAGGTATCGAACCAGAGAGTTGGTTTACTCCAAGATACAGAATTGATAATTTTGTCAAATTTACTAGTGAAGGAGGGAATGGACCTTTGAGATTATTAAATGACACATCAAGGTATGTAAGAGAGGTTAGTATTCCAACTTCTGGAGAAATAGAACCAGTGATGTTATTGAAGAACAAATCAAGAGCGTTGAGAAGTTTTGAGAAGTTACCAATATGGGAAGGAATTTCACCATGAAATGAATTGTTGGAAACATTGAAGACAATAAGATTGGGAAAAGACATAAAACTTAAGACTGTGAAGCGTACCTCTCAAACCAGAACTTGGAAGGTTTATTTAAGTGACAGTTGGTGGCTGATGATCACAATAAATACCAAGCCAAGAAGAATTACAAGGTGAGGTTCCAACCCAAGAAGAGAAGAGAGATTGGGTTTGATTGTCAAAAGAAGCTTTCCATCATGACAGAGCATTTGCCTGCTCTATCTCGTGTGAGGATACATAAGGAAGAGCAACAACATGATGAAGAGAAAGGAGAAAAAGAAGCAGAAGAAGAACAAGAATGTTAGGGCAGAATACGAGAAGAGAAGACATTACTTCAGTTGTGGTATCAAAGACAATGTGGCTGATCAAGATTGTGGGATGAATAAAGCGGCTTTTATAGAAGAACATTCTTTTCAAGTCCTTAGTCCTTTCAGAGTTTAAAGCTAGATATCAAAGTGGAATTTTAAGTCTAAGTTTAAAGGCTAGATATCTTATCTTCCCAGCCAAATGTGACTATTTTCTATTTCAAGTCCTCTGTCCACTTACATCATAACAAGAGGGATCCTATCAATTTCTTTTCAAAGACAGGTTCTGCACTCAAATTTATAAGTAGTAACACAAAATTTTCAGATTTTTAGAGTTTCATTGAGTCCCTTTTCAGCTGAAAATTTTAGGAAAGAAAAATCTCTTATGTCCTTAATTAATAAAAAGTATAAATTAAAGAGAAATTAGAAAAACAAAAGATTTTTTGAAGGCTGCTTTAAAGAGCTATATTCAAGAGGTATAAAAAAATTGGATTTAAGAATTTGAAAAAAAAATAATGGAGATTTGAAAATCAAAATAGAAGAACAAAATTATTAAAACTTCTAAAGAAGTTTTTCTTCTATTTTTTTTTTGTATTTATTTGTTGAATGATTAATTCAATTTCTTCTATTTTACGTTTTTTAATCCATAGTTATGAGTAATTAATTTTTAAAAATTTATTGAAAATTAAAACTAATACTTTGATTTACTAATGGTATTATCAAATTGAAAAGCAATGGCTGATGGTGATTCTGAGATGCATGGAGTGGAGAGGCTTTTATGTAGAAGATTGTTTCCTTTTTTTTCTTTATTGAAAAACATTGTGTGGACTAAATAATCAGTTTATGGGACAACATACTTTTAAGTCAATTGAATCTTTTTTGGAACCAATAAAAGAGGGCAGAAATCAAAGTGTAAAATATATATTTTAGGTACATATGAAATGAAATATAAATATTTATCTTTGTTCCTAGAGTCTTTACTCTTTATTATGAAATGGTTTTTTTTTTTAATAGATTTTAAGTATATGTCCATCGTGAAAATTAAACCAATATTTCTATAATCGAATTTATTTAACAATTAAAAAGTTGATTTATAGCTAATTAAAATTATTAAATTAAGTGTACGAATTATCTATTTACAAATTAAAAGAATTCTATTAATGCAATAAAAAAAATAACGATAAAAAATTTCACACTAATAAAATTTTATTTTGATTTGGTATTTATTAATTGTACTTTTATTTATACTATTTTTTATTAAAATACGTCTTTAATTTTTAATAAATGAATGATTTTTTCTTTTAAAAAATATAAATTTTTATCAGTTTAAAATACTAAGTTATATATCAATTACGTAATATTATCTTATGGATTTTACATATTCTTAAGTCAATGTGATCATTCCATAATTATTAATTAACTTTATGAAGAGAATTTAATATATTTAACCTTTTTTCTGAACAAAATATATATTTAATTTGTTAATAGTAATGCTTTTAATTATTGATTCCTCCAAAAACCTTGAATTTATTTATCTGTTGCTGAAATTCCTTCCCCTCAGCTTTCCCCTAACCATCATCTAGGAAAAGACTCTTCTCCATTTTCTTTCCTTTTGGAGAAATTGATCTCTCTCTGGTCAGAATTTTTTTACTTTTGCAGTTTAAAGACTTGCTTAGGACTGAAATTTCTAGCAGTTTAAGCACATTATTAGATCCAAACTTGATTTTGAAATTCTAAAAGCAGTTTAAAAACATATTATTCCTTCAAATCTTTGTTAGTTTAAGGACATGACTGCTCCATAATATCTTGGTTCTGAAAGATCTTAGTTTTCGAGAACTATGCATCAAAAGTGCTTTTTTTTTTTTTTTTTGCTGAAAAACAGGGTACAACTGAAATGTGGTTTGAAAACAATTTTTTTTAAAGACAACTTTGAGGCAAATTTTCAATTTTTGGACTTATTGGTCCTACCAAACATTTTCTTAAAAAAACATACATTCAAAAACATAAATGCAGAGACATGAAACTATCAAACACAAACTTGAAATCATTCACCTTGAATCAAAAACATGAAAATGTGAAACTAGATTTTCAAATAAATTACGCAGTAGCATTTTAACATTTCAAAAATATGAGTTTTGATATAAATAGGCCCCTCAAAAATCATTAGAACTTTGATACCACTATTGGAATTTAGAGGAAGAACAGAAGATCATGAACATGAAAGAAATAGCAACAAAAACTGATAAACTAAAATCTGAGCTAAACAAGTTTTTTTTTTTCTTCATTTTCTTCCTTCTACAAAAAATAAATAAATAATAACATACATTCATTTTGTTTCAACAGCCTCCCTTTTATAGGAATTTTTTTTTTACTTAGATAGAGAGTATTATCACCTAACATTATGTCTATGACCATACTTATGTCCTCAAAATAAGGATCAATATTTTTTATACTAACTTTAATCACATTGTTGATTTAAAAAAAAAAAAAATTCTCAGCAACTCCAAAAAGTCTAAGCAGGAGCATGTATTGCTGAACAGAATGTATAAAGTTTCTTTAAGAACATTTTTCTTTTCTTTTAATTTTTTTTTTCAGGAGATAGTATTCACATAGGCAAGAGGTAGATTAAAGTGAGATTTGTTTGCAATTTTCTACAAATTAAGAAAAGATTTTATATTATATATGCTAATGCTTTTACGTTCAACATTTGCTAGAAGTAAAATTGTGATTTTTATTGCACTAAAGTAAGAATATAAGCAGCCACTGAGAGAGTAGTCAAGTGGTAACTTTTCTCTACTGGCATCCTGAGGTGCATGGTTTGAATTCTGTATATATATATATATAAGGAGAGGGCTGCCCCCTATTATACAGTTCATTAATACTAATGTCATATGACCTCCCAATTTACCAAAAATAAAAAGTAAGAATATAAGAAAATTGTTATTTTAATACTTATTGATTAATGTATTTTTAATTTTCGTTTTTTAGTCAATTTTTATTTAAAATTTAGAAATTAGTATAAAAATTTACTATGTGGTTAGATGCTTATTCACTTAAATTTTTTTTTTTTTGACTTTGAAGAGTCAGTGATTTTAGCTACTTGCATTTGAATTAACCCCTACTTAATAATATTATTAAAAATATAAGATGTAATGTTAAAGTGATATGAATTTTTAATATTAAAATTATTTACTAAACAATATAGCATTCAGCTAATTAAAAACTCATAATAAATAAAAATAAAATGTTTTTTAAGTTTTAGAAATAAATTTATTATATTTTTAAAATATTCAAATAGTTATATTAATAGTAATATTATATTGAAATTTTATTATAAAATAATGATAATATTAGTTGATAAGATATTAAAATGATAAAGTAAAATGAAATCATATGCCTCCAAATATGAAAGTTAAGAATAAAAATTTGTTTATTATTTTTTTAGAAAATATAAATCTTTCATTCATTGAAAATCAATCGTACATTTTGATCAACATATAATATGAATAAAATATGACTAAGAAATATCAAAAAAAAAAAAACTCTCTTAAAATATGAAATTGGTCATTGCTATTTGTCAATCATGTTGACAAAATTATTATGATTTTTGCAACTTGGTGATCTGTTCAGCAATTTTTATGTTCCACTCCATAGTGTCCATTAAGCATAAATTGAATCTGTAGCCTTTAATTGAGTCCAATTGTAGAAATATTGATAAAAGTTTCACAATAAAGAGAACTATAAACTCTATAGAGGAGAATCACCAAAACCCCATAAAAGAGATTAAGAATTTAACGAACAAAGAATAAAAAAATAATAAAAACAAATAGATTAAAAATATGTTATTATTTAATAAAAAATAGAAAAAAAAATAAAAATTATTGCCAATTTAAAAGATGATAGGAAGTTGTCAAAAATAAACGTATTTGATGAAAAAATATAGAAAGAAAAAAAAAAAGAAAAGAGGCAGCTAGAGTTTGTAAAATTTATTTATCATTGAAAGTTATGGTATTAACAACAAAAATGATTATAAAAATATTCTTAAATACGTATATGTTGTAATTTATTTTTAAAAGTTATATTAACATTGTTAAATAAGATTAAAAGTCAAAAAGCCTTTAAGATTATTTATTGATGAAGGAACTTGCTAATGAGTGTTTTCTTCCCATTGCCGAAAAAAAAAAAAAAAAAAAAAACAGGGAATGATTTGTTGATGAGATTCATCATATCCCACCATTACCCGCACCAGAATATATAATAAAATTCAAATGGGGAATGTCTTTCTTTGATGACCATTTGTTGACTGCATATTAATTCGTATACGTTCGTTAATATTGATAATGATTTTTAATAATAATTTTCTGATTTCATACTCTCCCAAATCAAAAGTTTCCCACTACTTTTTTTTTTTCTATTTCTTTCTTTTGACAGAATGTTTCCCACTACATATATAATAATATATTTTTAATGAAAAGCAAAACCAAGTGTTGATGACTTTTAAAGTTGGTGCTTTTCTTTTGGATGCCAGAATAAATCATCTGCTATGAATGTACAAGCATTATACATTGTCATAGCACACTTTCACATCTAATTCTTTCTCAGCTATGGCCCTTGAGGCAATTGTTTCCAAAGTCCTTGAAGAACTAATATCAATCATTGTTGGTGAGATTAACCAGGAGGTTAGGCTCCTTGTCGGAGTTAGAAAAGAACTAGAAATTGGTGCAGACCAGATTGCTCTAAAATTCATGGAGCGTTTGGATAAAAAGGCTAAAGTGCGTAGTAGTGTTTCGAGAGCTTCTAATTTTTGACACTGGAGGAATTATATGGCCCGTAATATATTAAATTAAAACTTATTCAGAGATTTATGCCCTTAATTGGGTTTTCTATTATAGCTTAGTTTTGAGCCCAATTTCAACAATTTTGAGCTTTGTTTTTGGCTTTAAAGTTTTATGTCCTTTTTTTATTATTTTCGAATTTTGCTTGGCCTTTTGGTCCTTTTGTTTTTAGAGTTTTGTCCTTAGCACAATTTATTCATCATGTTCTATTTCAGAAACAACTTTTGAAATTTTTTAATAAAAACCCTATTTTCCAAATTTTGATATTCTTCTTAGAATCAACGAATTTTGTTGCTTATTATTCTGGTATTCATTTGAATCAACAAATTAGTAGAAGATTATTTTCCATCATTTGTTTGTGAATCAATGGAATTCTTATTCCTTTAGTTATAGGCTTCCACTACGACAGTTGGCATCAGAGCCTAACGGATCCTTTAAATCATGTCGCCTAGAAAACAGTAGCGTATTGAGAATGTGTACGAACGAGATATGGAATAGCAAGTTTATGAAATAATTGATGAACAATTTGAAGAGGTAGTGAACCAGTTAGCAAAGAGGGTAGTTGCAATGTTAGGAAATCAAAATCAAGGGAATCCAATAAGACACAATAACAACCACTGAGGAAACTTAGATATTATCGAGACGAGTGACAGTGAGGATGATGATTTTTATGAGGAGGCCCCTCATAGATGACACAAAGCAGCAGTAGAGGAGGATAGTAGGCACATGGAGATGGGGATGAGGACTGAAATTCTTGAATTTCATGGCAACCACTATTGAGGGAATTTTAGAATTTAAAGGAGTATTAGATGATAAACATGTGCCCTTGATTGCCACTAGATTACGAGGTAGGGTGGCAACATGGTGACAATAAATAAAACTAACTGACAACAAACAAAACTAACTCAAACTAGGTTGGGAAAGTAAAAAATTGCTACATGGGAGAAGATGAAGAAGTATTTGAGGTCTGCATTTTTGCCATTTAATTTTCTAAGGTTGATGTACCAGCATTTGCAAAATTTGAAATTGGGCACTAGGTTAGTGATGATTATACCACTAAATTTTACCAGCAGATTGCGAGAAATGAACTTCAAGAGAATGAAGATCATTTGGTTACACATTACATTAGGGGGTTAATGACTTAGATTCAGGATACTGTCAAGATGTTTGATCACATGTCTATTTCTACTGCACATCATAGGGCTTTAATGGTTGAAAAACAAACCCGTTATGCTAATAGTTCCTTCACTGCTGTCACTAGTAATGGTGGTGCTAGTGTTGGGAGTAGTAGTGGTATCTGTATGAATAGGGCAGCGAGCAGTGTTAATAAAGGTCTTGACTAATTTAATAAAGTGGTTAGCAGAAGTGGTATGAGGTGTTTTAGATGTGGAGAGACTGGGCATAGGCAATCTAAGTGTAAAAATGAGGTTGGATAGAAGTCCCTTTTTGTTGAGACTGATGATTATGATAAGAACGAAGTAGAGATTATGGGTGAAACAATTTATGACAAAGAAGTAGTAAATGAAGTGCTTTTAGAAGGAGATCTTGGGACTGCTTTAGTGGTTTAGCACTCTTGTTTAATGGTGTGAATAAAATTTAATACCTGAGTCTCCAAGACTATGTATAGAGCAAGTAGGGTATCGAACACTAGGGAATCTTGGAGCAATTTTATTTTAAATGAGTAGATACTTAGATGGATAGGCAAATAATATAAAAGAAGATATTGAAATGTTCTAACTATTCTAAAATTACTAAGAATTATAAATTGCTCTAATTAATCTAAATGTACTAATAATAAATTTAGGCAATGTATATTAGAATTACAATTCAGAATTAATCAAGAACTATAAAAGTTAACAAACACATAAACACATGCAATGATTGGAGAATATGACCAACAATCCTTAAAAGCAACTCTCATTGTCAATTAAGGGTATTTCATTTAAAGTCTACAAGCACTCTCATGACATTGTAGAGATAAACCAAAATCATTAAGTTTCATGCCAATTCTTAAACCCCTCAAAGTGGATTTCTTGTCTCCAAGTACTTTCCTATCCTTTAAGTAAATTCAATTGCATTTCCACCAAAATGCCCTAACTCTCATTGTGAACATTTGATTAATTAGTTATATATAGTGATCAAGCATGCATAACACATTCCAAAACTTAATTGAATTTAAATCATTCTTGCATTATAAAAGATAAGAATGTAGTTCATAAGATTAATTCATCTATGCAATTCTAATAATAAGGACTTAGCCAAAATACATAGTATCCAAAATCAAACAATAACAAGGAAGTAGTTTAAACATCAAGCAACTAATTAGAGAAAAGAGAAAAAGATTGTGTTGATGAACTCTTAAATGCTCTTCAGGAAGTTACTTGATATTGAATAGTCCTCTAGATGTCTCCCTTGAACTTTTGGCTATGTCTTTCGCTTAACACTTCAATTTCTTTTAAACAATAAAACTAAAATTGATACTAATTATATTGTAAAGAAACTAAGTATTTTTTTTTTACATAAACAAAGCCAAATTCATGTATTGATAGGTCTCTAAACATCCTAATTCGTGCTCATTTCAAATGGATGTGAGGATGAAAGGATGCACTGAAAGGACATGAAAACTACTCGGCACTATTGTGCCGAGTAAGGCTTGACTCGGCACCGTCCTTTGTTGTGACGACTCGGCACCACCATGCCTAGTCGACATGGTTTCTTGCTGTCTCGAGTCATCTCTATGGTGATGAGTCAGCACACTCCTCTTCATTCTTCCCTTGGCTTTCCTTGCATCTTTTTTAAAAGTGTCCAAATGCACTTCCATGCATGAATTAAGCCTAAGAGAACCTACAAAACATAAAATTAAGATAAGAATAACAAAAATAAATGTAGCAATGCAATAATCAAATAAACATAAATAAAAACTAAGGAAAAGCAAAGCATAACTACCCTAAATAACTATGCTATTTTGCATCCTAACAAATTCCCCCACACTTAGACCTTGCTTGCCTTCAAGCAAGAAATAAAGATCTAAGTGGGGAAAATAACAAAAATATTTTATCTTCTCCAGAATAAATGTCGCTATCTCAATAAGTCATCTTAACTATGAAGGAAGTTAAGAAAAAAATAGTTAATAACTAAACTTCTAATGCTCAACAATGATAGAGAAAATAAGTTACATAGCATAATTAGTAAGTTTAACAATTTATCTCAAATTATTAAGAACGAAATCAAAGAATATAAAGTCAAAGCGCTAACCAAGCTATCTAGCCATAATGTTCATTCTTCAAACATAGGATTTCTAAGAACAAAAGTAGCCATTGGGACAAAGATTAAGCACACGCACTAACTCATATTTTTCATGGCATTTTTAGACATTTTTTTATGTGTAGTGGGTGCATTTTATGCTCTATCCCACTAGTTTTTTTTATACTACTTGTGACATCACACATTCTTTTCGAATGAATGTAATTAAGGATCATACTCGCTTACACACAACTTTCTCAAAATGCATCACGTCAACAAGCATCAATTTTCTTTGTTATTTATTTATTTATTTTTGTGTCCTCATCCACTATTGAAAAGCGAGTTACTCGTATTATGGCTATAGTTTCCCTAAGGCTACTTAAATCCTTAAAACATAAACTTAAATCATTACCATCCTTGCCTTAAGCATAGTTTGAAAGTTGACTAAACATTCTTTAGACCTTGAAAATAATAAAAAGAGATAAAAAGAAAAAATTAAAACTTATGCTAAATGAAACTTTAAAATTCCACCAATTGAGCGTAGAAAGTTAATTATTAACATATCATAAAAATATAACCTCAATTAAAATTAAGATGAACTTAGAAAAGAAACTACTTATAAATGTGGAGAAGATAAAATTATGCAAAATATAACATAGAAACTCATGCATATAAATGTAAACATAATTAAACAACAACTACTAATATCCACTCCCCCACACTTAAAAATTCACATTATTCCCAATGTAAATCTTAAACATGAAAGAAAGGAAAAGAGAAACTCCCTCAATCCTCAGAAGGAGATTGTGGAGGAGACTTGATGTTGTAACCAGCACAGGTAAACAATTGATTCATCCCACCAAATTGACATTGCATCTCTTTTTGATTCTCCAAAATTTGCTCCCATATATGTAACTCTCCACTTAAAGAGGCACTTGCACCACCTTGCATTAGTAAGCATAGAAGAGGGACATTATCATGTGGCTCCGCTTCTTACGATTCCTCCTCATGGTGCTCCTCTTTAACTTGTTCTTCTTCAACTGGCGGAGGACGTGCCAACCCTCTCCAACATGACCTAGACTTTGCCGAAATTGAGCGAAAAGAAGCATCCACTACTTCACCTCTTACAAAAGCTTGTTTAGTGAAATAAGAACACTCAACGACACGGGTACAATCATCAAGATTTACGTTAAGAGATTTAGCAACAATGGTAACAACATGACCAAGAGTGAGTGGAGCTTCTTTACGTGCAACACAAGTTAAAAGTTGATTAAAAATCCAATAGGTCCAACACAATTTCTTCTTGTTATGAATACACCACATCAAAAACAACTCTTGAGTAGAAATTCTATTGAATTCGGATTTGTGGAAAAAAACACATGCAAGGACTTTGTGCAATAACCAAAATTTTTAGTCTTTAATAAACATTGCCTTACCCTTCTTTGGTTGAAAAGGGGAACTCAAATCAGTAAAAAATGTTCAAAATTCATCCATATTAAAAGACTTAGGAATATCATAAATACCATCCTTCTTAAAACCAAAAACCCTTTGTATAAAGGTATATGTAATTTGTTGTTTCTTTCCTAGCATCTGAAATTCAAGAATGTGTGAGTCTTTTGGGTTCAAATCTAAAGATGTATAAAATTCAGTGATTAACTCAACATATGTAGGTTCTTGCATAGATACAAATTTGTTAAGCCTACAAGTAGTCAATAGTTGATTAAAAGAGTCATGCATGCCTACATCTTTAAAGAGAGAAGAAGAAATATACTTGTCACACCCGTACCCCAATTCTAAGTACATTTGCATTCATTATGTATTATATTTACATACAATATATTGATTGAATGTAAGTATAAGTTAGTATTTATAGATATAATTATAGAGGAAGGAACTCAATTAAATCAAGTGAAATTTGATGATCCAAATCACTTTTTAAGGCTGTAATTGTCATCTCTAAGGCTCTAGTAATTCATTTGGTAAGTATTTTAAGAGTTTTGGTTGATTTAAGTTAGGTTTTGTAAGATGTAGAATTCGGGTTCTAAGTGCCTTATTTTTTTTAGTTTATGTAATTCGATCATATCTTGAGCTAGAAAGCTCCAAATTAAGTGTTATTTAATTATCTGGAAACTTTGAAAAGTTATCTAAAACTTTTCCTCTTTGAGCTCGATCTGATTCTGTAATAACCCAAATTTGTGTGGTTATTAATATTAATATTATTATTATTGATATTGACATTATTAATATTTTATTATTACTATTCTTATGTTTACTATTATAATTATTATTGATATTGACATTAGTATTATTTTATTATTACTATTACTATCTTTATTATTATTAATATATATATATATATATATATAAAGTGAATAGTAAAATTTTTTCTATAAATTGACGTGCGGGCTGCAAATTAGAAAATGAAAGTTTTTATGCAAAATATTCAGTTTAGTCCTTATATTTTTCTTTTCTTTCTCTTCTCTGTTAACTATCCAAATGATCTCTAATTAACACCAAATTTGAATTATAGCTTCTTGTTATCCTCTTCTACCTTTCTATAGCTTTTATTTTGTGAGAAACCATATAAAAATTCTTAGAAATTTAGAAAGCACAGTTGGTATTATTTCTCAGATCTGCACTGTTCCAGCGGGTTTTAGGCGACAAGATTGGTTCCTTTGCATTTCTCACATTACCAGGAGTCCATAGCCACCAACCACGCGTCCGATCTATGCCCGTAGAATATTTGGTGAATATTTTTAGGTAATTTCGGTTTATTTTTAGATTTAATTGTTGAGTGAATATTTTGGGTTATTTGAAGGTATTTTTGTATTCTACTAGTTGTTAGGAACATTTTGGTATATTCGGTTTTATCGGATGTTAAGTTTTTCGGTAATGAATAGTATTTTTTGGCAAGGAATAGTGACCAGCCCAGAAATTATGATTTTATTTTTAATAAATAGTATAAATTATGAGGATTAATTTCCATAACCGGAGCTAAGTCTGATTCCTCACATATTTTGAGATAAAAATTCCGGAAGTATTTTGGTGGAAATTTCTTAATTTCCATTTAAATTGTTTTAGTTTACCAAAATAATTTCTAGTAGCCTCAAATATCATATTTAGGATATTTTCAAGTCAATTTTATTAATTCCTTCTCTACAAGTCTGAGTGATTTTTCTAAGTTAGGCTTAAAAATAGTTTTTCTAGAATAAATGGAGTTAATTTATGGAATTAGATTAATTTACATATTTTGCATATAGTTTGGGAGCTGCATAATTAGATCATAATATGGGATTGTTAAATTGATGATTTATAATTAAATTTTATAATTTAGGTGCTGGAAAAAAGGTAAGGAAAGTGGAGGTGCAAACTAAACAATTCGATGAATTGATTGAGTGTGTTTTGTAGGCTATTTTGGTAAGTAAATGTTCAAGCCCTTTTAACTTTTTTTTAATACAACAATAAAATGAGTGTTTTGGTGTTGTTTCATGAACTTGAATTAATATATTTGAGTTGTTTTAAATTAGATTGTTGTTACTTGAAGTACTTGTATAAATTTCAAGTTTAGAAACTATAAGGGTTTCAAGTTTACAAATTTAATGTTTTAATAAGATATGCTTTGATTTGGTAACTTGATTTGATAGTTTT
>CATIWM010015167.1:0-13929 GCA_949671775.1 Mallotus repandus | reverse complement strand
GTATTAAAAATAACTAAGAGATAGAGTTGTATGACAATTCAACTGATATAAAAGTTGTTGTAGTTATCCTATCACCCTGCCTCAAGTTGTATGGGGGTGGAACGCACAGACAACTTGTTTTGAATATTGCAGAATTGACGTAAAGGAAGGGACTTAGTATGGATGTTGGCAATTTGGTCTTTGGAGCTGGCACTTGCATTTACATTCGCTGTCACCTTATCACGAACAAAATAAAAATAAATCTTTAAGTGCTTTGATCTTGAATTAAAAATTGGAGTAGAAGTTAAATAAGTAGCATTAAGATTATCATACCACAAAGTAGGCTTGGCAAACGGCAAATGAAGTTCCTTCATGAGAGAGCATAACCAATGGAGTTCATTAGTGGTATATGCAATGGCTCGATATTCGGCCTCAGTGGAGGACCAAGCCACTGTTCTTTGCTTGCAGGTACCCCAACTAATTAAATTATTGCCTAAATAAATGGAAAAACCAGTAGTTGATTTTTGATCATCCAAATCACCTCCCCAATCTACATCACTATAGGCCAAAACACCAAAATGAGAAGACGACCGAAGAAGTAAGCCATGGTGTTGGTTCCCTTTTAAATAACGCAAGATGCGTTTTACTGCAATCCAATGTTCGGTAGTGGGTGCATGCATGTATTGGGAGACTTTATTAACTGAATAGGACAAGTCTGGACGAGTGACACAAACATACTGTAGCCCTCCAACAATGCTACGGTAATAAGATGGATTAGAATAGGATGTACATTTGGCAGTGAACTTGTGATTTGGAGATGATGGCGTACTCATAGGATTAGCTTCAACCATGTTTGCCTTAGCTAACAACACTTGTATGTACTTTGTTTGATGTAATAAAAGACCACCATGACACGTTGTAACCTCGATACCCAAAAAATACCGAAGTTTTCGAAGATCTTTAATTGCAAAGCTTGTCTGTAAAGAGTTGATGGTGGTGCACAGGAGAGTGGAATTGTTCCCTGTAAGAAGAATGTCATTAACATAGATGAGGCAGTAAACATGATCTGAACCATGATGGTAATAGTACAAGGAGCTATCCATTTTAGAGCACTAAAACCCAGTGAGAGTAATGATTGAGTAAGGCACTTAAACCATTAACGAGGTGCCTGCTTAAGTCTATAAATGGACTTTTTCAATTTGCAAACATGATGTGGAAATTATAGATGAACGTAAACTTGTGGTTGTTGCATAAAACCATCTTCTGAACGCTGCTGTAGAGATTGAATAAATGGACTGTATGAGGGACCAAGACCATTGAGTATGACCTGCACCAGATCACTGTTTGTAACCGGAGTATTAAGGGCTTTGAGATGATCAAACATTGTTTTAGCAAGTTGTGTATATTTGGCAATGGGCTCATTTGGTTCTTTGCTGATGTGAAAGAAGCAAGATTTGATTGTGCGAGCCTGTGCCTTAGATCCTGCAGCGTAAGAATGCGCCAATCTCTCCCAGGCGGCATGAGCAGTGGAGGCACAAACCACTTGAGGAATAAAAGCTTCTAAAATAGACCCGATTATCCAACTTGGTATAAGTTGGTCTTGGTGAAACCAGCTTAGATATATCAAATTAGCTTGTCCATCAGCTAGTGTTTGTGGAGGTGGAGCAAGGGATCCATCGATATGATTCACCAGGTCATAGCAATTGAACAATGGAAGTAATTGAGCTCGCCATAACAAGTAATTATTGGAATTCAGTTTTACAGGCAGCTGATGTACGATGTTGGGCAACGATTGAATGGAGGTAGATGACGATGCTGGTACTGCTGGTGTAATAGCATTACTAAAGCTCAAGTTGCTCGTATTATCACCCATGGGATCAAATGGTCGTTAAACATAATAAGAGCTCTGATACCATGTGACTATGGTGAGAAGTTGAGCTTAGCTCAGTAAATTGTATTGATTAATAATATATACAAAATACATAGTGTAACAAAATTGTATTACAAATAACTAAGAGATAGAGTTCTATTATAATACAACTGATATACAAAGTTGTTGTAGTTATCCTATCACTAACATGCTTTTAATTAATTACTTTTGTCTTCAATTCAAAATCATTGATTTTAACTGAACATTTTAAAAATAGAAACTTGGAGAAGTATGCCAAACAAACAACCTATAATTAACCATATACACGATAAGCGATAGAAATATAATGCACTGATATTAGGTGAACAAGAGATTATCTAAAAGATAGTGTAAGACAGTCCAAATAATCACCAAGCTTTTCTATTATCTTATCCAACTACGCGAATGAGGCCTAAACCGGTTGGTCTAAGGCTGAGGCTCTAGGACCTAAAGGTCCCAGGTTCAATATATAGCAATGTCCACCTTTAAAAAATCTAGCTAACATTAACAACTAACAGTCATGACCCTATGAGGTACTAACAAGCGACATTGTCCAAAAAATATGTATATGTATCCAACTACAATGATACTTGCCAAATTTGCATAAGAATATGCAAATTGTTGACCCATTTAAATAAAAATAAGTTATAATGTAGCTGTTATATAGTAGTCATGGTCTTCCCTTCCAACTGTAGGGGCTAAAATATAATCGCACATAGAATTTCTTTTTACAATAGGAGTGTTTCTATCTCACAACATTGTCATAAATTTATAAAATTAGTGAGATATAAAACGTAATAAAAAAAAAAGGACAAGAAAAGCTCATTGCTTGAACAAATTTGAAATAGATGATATTATAGTTGTTATTGTTGTTATTATTATTATTATTATTATACCACAACCTAGCTACATTTTTATGCTGCAAATATTATAATTTCTCTTAGGCCCATTTGTTTAAGGTAAAATAAGTCCATGAATGGGAATAGGAGGCTGACAAAATGTGGATTTGAGACAAAAATAAGAGTTTCATGATCATGAGTAGTTGAGAATGTGAAGAAGTGGAGAGAAATGGTTCAAAAGAAGGAAAAATTACAGGTTAAGAGCAGGAATAGTATGGCTTTTGGTTGTAGTTTAGTCGCTTTATGATATGGATTGCATTTTTCTCATATTTTTCATTTTCTCGGCATTCATAGCATTGCTCATAGTAATCCATTATTGAATTAGCCAACCAAATGACTTTATTATTACACAAAAGATTCTCTTCTTTTCTCTAAATTATAATTTGTTTGTTTTTATATGGTTTATGTTTTTAGGATAAGAGCAGGAAGTTTTGCATAATTCTTATGTAAGGTGATTTGTCTGTAGCAACTTTGTTAGGACCAATAAGAGGTTAGTTAGTTAATTAGTTAGTTTTTGGCTTTTAACACTTGCAATTTGTAATTGTCTTTTATTTTTATTGATTTAAGATTATAATTAAGCTCTTTTGCATACTTATTTTTTTATGGTTTAAAGGCATTAAAGAAAGAATCACCAAATATGAATTCTTTTATTGGATTTGGATCTATTGTTGCATTTGTTGTTAGTTCTGTGAGTGCTAAGATTATGATATAGTTGTTATATTGTTGTAGAATTCTATACTTGTAACAACTCTTATACCTCTCCTTATCATGTACTATATATATTTTGCATTATGTGAATAACAGTAATATGGCTTATTGCCTTCTGCACCATAAGGACTTTATGGTATCAGAGCGCTTTTTTAAGGTTTAACAACCAAGCTCCATTGTTTCTTCACCATGTTTGACAATTCTTTTAAGCACTAACACAGAATCAACCATTGTCACCAGCACAAACTCATCCCAAACCAATGTTCAAACTCTTCCTAATATATCACACTAGCTCCCCATCAAATTAAATTCCTTTAATTATCTGTTATGGTAGGCTCAGTTGATGCCGCTTCTCTACAGTTACGATCTTGCTAATCATGTTGAAGGAGCTGCCAAACCTCCTTCATCTTTGTTGTTTGTAAATTAACCGAATCATGCTATGTTCAATGGTTTCGCAGAGATAAACTGGTGCTCAGTTGGATCATCGGTTCCATATCTGAAGCTTTCCTTCCTCAGATTGTTGGTATCAAAACCGCTAAATTGGCTTGGCAAAAATTGGCAAGCGCTTATGGTTCTGGTTCCAAAGCACAAGCCCAAACTATTAAATCTAAATTTTTTAAGCTTTCCAAGGATGCATCGAAGACCATCTCTCAATACACATAGAAAGCCAAATCTATGTTCGATCAGTTGAGTGCATTAAATAATCTGATGACTGAATCAGATCTTATTCAGGTGAAACTCAATGGTTTGAACTTTTCTTATTGACCTTTTATCCGTTCAATTCAGCAACGCCAATATGATCTTACCTACGACGAGTTATATGGCTTACTTCTATGTGAAGAATAAGATCTTAAAGCCAACTCCATCATCAAAGAATCCATTCCTCCTACTACTTTTTACACATCTCCTTCAGCAAATCATGGTGGCCGATCCAATTTTACTCCTAGTGGAGGTCGATCCCAGAGAGGAGGTTGTGGCTACAGAGGGCGTAGTAGTTGGCAAACACGTTCTTCACCATCATTCTTATTATCCCATGTTGACTATTCTCATCTTCAATGTCACAATTGTTTTAGGTATGGCCATATTGCTCCACAGTGCCCGTCACTAAGAACAACCAAACGTAAATCACAATAATCTCGTCTAACATCTCACATTGCTGCTACCACCCTACCAGCCTCTCCTACACAGCCATGGATTCTTGACTCAGGCGCAACACGTCATTTAACGCCTAAATTGGAAAACTTAACTATACATTCTGATTATCAAGGCTTGGATGATGTTAAAATTGGCAATGGTAATTCTATTCCCATATCTCATATTGGCTCTTCCTTTTTGGGTAATTTTGATCATTCTTTTGTTTTTTATAATATTTTACATGTTCCCAATTTTTGTTGTAAGTTATTATCAATTCATGCCTTTACCAATGCTAACAATATTTCAGTGGAATTTTTTCCTACTCACTTTGATGTTAAGGATATCCGCTCGAAGACGGTTCTTCGTGTGATCACGGTTTATACTCCATGTTCTTAAAGCAAACATCTTCATCGGTTGCTCCACCAAAAGCATTTCTTGCTTCTTTGATCGATTGGCACAATATTCTTAGACATTCTTATATGTCCATTGTTAGAAGTGTTCTTAGTCAATCTAAAATTTCTTTTTGAGAGAATAATGTCCACTCTTGTCATGCATGCGATATATGCAAGAGTCACAAACTTCCTTTTTCATTATTTGAGACTATTACCTCTCAACCTCTTAAATTAATTTCTTCTAATGTTTTGGGTCCAGCCCCTGTTACTTCCATTAATGGTTATTATTATTATGTAATTTTTTATGATCATTTTAGTAAGTATTGTTGGCTATTTTTTATGTGACAAAAATCAGAGGTCCTGAGCATTTTCATTAAATTTCGACACTTGGTTGAGAAATTTTTTAATTGCTCCATAAAATCATTCTAATCGGATTGGGGAGGTGAATACCAGGCACTTAGCAAATATCTCATTGAAAATGGTACTTCCCAATGTATAGCATGACCAAAAACTCTAGAACAAAATGGAGCCACAGAAAGAAAACATAGACACCTAACTAAAATGGCTCTTGCTTTATTGCATCATTCACATGTTCCTTTCAAGTATTAGACATATGCTTATGACACTGCATTATACATCATTAACCGTCGTCCCACGAGTGTTGCACCATACCTCACATTTTCAAAAACTTTTTGGATCACTTCCAAATTATGAATCTATGTACACTTTTGGTTGTCTTTGTTATCCATGGTTTCCGACCATATAGTATAAATAAATTCTCACCAAGGTCTTAAAAGTGTGCTTTCATGGGGTATAGAAAAGTTCACAAGGGTTATATTTGTTTAGATTTATCTTCTTCTAAATTTTTTATCTCATATCAAGTTGTGTTTTTTGACCAAGATTTTCCATTTGCCATTCAAGACAATTCAGCTCCTGGGAAATAAGATTCCATGCCTGCAATAATCTCTATCCCACTCAATAACTCTATTCTTTCCAACCCACTTCTTATCCTTTATCACATAACTAACTAATACCAAACTCTTCTACAACTCCTCCATCTACTAAAAATCCCACTTCCAACTCATCCTCATCTCCAACAAATATTGTACCACCTCATCCATATCTTCTCCTTTATCCAACACCAATAACTCCACATCTCCAATATCAACCACATCTAATTCTCCTTCCTAAACCGAATCATCAGGCCTCAATTTAGTTAGGGATTTATCCACTTATCCCAGGCATGCTAATCCCAACAAAACCCATCCCATGATCACCCGCACTCAAACCAATTCTCTCAAACTGAAAGCCTTTGTCACCAAGACACCTTCAAACCACGAACCACATACCTTCAAACAAGCAAATCAATTTTCTGAATGGAAAGAAGCAATGGCACAAGAATATGATGCCTTGATAAAAAATGGCACTTGGGATTTAGTACCACCTCAAGCTGGGCAAAACCCACTAGGCAGCAAGTAGGTTTATCATATTAAAAGAAAAAAGATGGTTCTATCGAGAGGTACAAGGCCATATTGGTTTTCACCAACGACCAGGCATCGATTTCACTCACACATTTAGTCTTGTCATTCGGCCACCATCTGTTTAATCCTCTCCATAGCTGTCTCCTCGGGCTTGTCATGCAAGCAACTTGATGTCACTAATACGTTTCTTCATGGTTCACTTGATAAGGATGTTTATATGTTACAACCTCAAGGGTTTGTTAACCTGAATCTTCCTAACCATGTTTGCACATTACGCAAGTCAATCTATTACTAAAACTAGGTGCCTCGCCAATGGTTCAAATGTCTCACTCAAGCATTACAATCGCTTAAGTTCAAGGGTTCTTAAACCGATAGTTCACTTTTCTACTATGTTAAGGGCTACACCAAAGCTTATTGCTTGCTTTACATTGATGATCTTCTACTCACGGGTAATAACAATTCTTTTTTAACTCTGTTATCTCATCTCTTCAGCAGTAATTTCCTCTCAAGGACCTTCGCCAACTCAACTATTTCTTGGGACTTAAGGCCACTTGGTCTTCTTATGGCCTTCATCTATCTTAGTCTAAGTATATTGCTGAATTGTTGGCAAGGGCTAATATGTATCAACCAAATGCCATTAGCACTCCTGCCTGTTCCAAAACATTATTAGTCTCCACTAGCACTACTTTTACCAATCCAATTTTTTACAGGAGCTTAGTCAGTGGATTGCAATATGCTTGTTTAACTCGGCCAAACATCACCTTTGTGGTCAATAGAGTATCATAATACATGCATCACCCAACTTCTGATCATTGGATTTCCTTGAAGCCGATTCTTCGATATCTTCGGGGCACTTATCATCATGGATTATTTATTTGAAAAACCTCATCAAGATCCATTTTAGCGTATAGTGATGCAAACTAGGGCAGTTCTAAAGATGATCGCAAATCTACTACCGGGTATGCTATTTTTGTGGGTGACAATTTAATCACTTAGGGGTCTAGGAAACAATGGACGGTTGGTCAGTCTTCTACTGAAGCCGAATATAGAGCTTTTGCATCTTTTGTGACTGAATTGCATTGGTTACTATCTCTCATATCTGAGTTACATTTAACTCTTCCTACACCTTCCATTCTTTGGTGTGATAATTTAAGTGCTACGTATCTTACCACTACACCAATCTTTCACTCACATTTGAAGCACTTGGAAATAGATTTTTATTTTGTTCACAACAAGGTCATGAAAAAGGAGCTTCCAGTTTGGTATCTATCTTCAAAAGACCAATTGGCAAATGTTCTAACCAAAGCCCTCTCTAAAATGCCCTTCATTCATTTCAAATTCAAGTTGTCGGTTCACCTTTCTCCCCTACAACTTGCTGTAGGCTGATAGGATTATGATATAGTTGTTGTATTATTATAGAATTCTATCCTTATAACAACTCTTGTACCTCTCCTTATCGTGTACTGTATATATTTTGCATTATGTGAGTAATAGTAACATGGCTTATTGCCTTCTACACTATAACAACTTTAGTGAGACCCTCATTTAATGCTCAGATATTGGTTTTGCTTGAAATGCAGTGTAGTTTCAATTTTACTTAATTTTTATGCTTTATGATTTTTCCTCTTTTTCATGTCTCACTTCTTAATCTTGAGCTTAAATGGAATGCTTCATTATTTGATGAACTAGTGAGTTGCTTACTTTCATTCTTTTCTATAATAATCTCGGTTTAGGGTAATGTATATCGAGTTTTACATTATTGATAAGTGGAAATAAATGGCTAGAGAGTTAGGTTGACATGGGGATGGTGTAGTGATTAATTTTTTAAATAATTATTGAATTTGATTTATTAAATATTAAACATTTAGACTTAACTATAAAAACTATATAACTTTTAGGACTTGACATTTTGTTATCCAATAAAATAGGAGGATGGGGCTATTTAGGAATTTCATTTAAGGGTCCTTACTTACTTCCATCAAATTTACAGACATGGAGAACAAGTTATGAGAATTTGGTTGGTCCCATAAATGTCTAATGAATAGGCTGAGCATGGGTCTTAGAGAACCCAAACCACTCTAAAAAACTAAACTGAAAATCTCAGTTGATTGTTTGATTTTCTCCAAATCGAGTTGTTGCAAGGGTTTGGTGATTTTGAATTTTTCAAACCAAGATTTGTCCCAAATTGCTCTGAATTGTACCAAATTGAAGAACCGAAATTAAAACCGATAATTTAATAGAATTAGAGTTATATATATGATAAAGATTTTTTTAAATAATTAATTTAATTTATTAACATTGGACTGGGGTGTCAAAATGGATACGCGAATACAATTTGTCTAACACGCAAATTTAGCGAATTAGAGTTGAGGTTAAATAGATTCGTGTCAAAAACGGGCCAACCTGTTTATGATACAGTTTAACCAAATTATGTCGCAGGTTGATACGTGAACTAATTTACAATCCATTTACTTATACGTGTCATATCAACTCAACACGACATAACACGCTATTATGATTTTAAATAGTAAATTAGTCATTTATTACAATTTTTCATAAAAATAATGATTTTATAATTATATTAAGCAAATTGCTAAATTGTAAAAATTATTTTAGATTTTTTGTGAAAAATAATATTTTTAAATATTATAATTGTTATATAGGTTATATGGATCATATTAAATTTTATGACCTGTACAACCCATTTAGATAAATAGTTTACACATGTTATGTTCATGCAACCTATTTAATTTAGAGCCTCAGCAAATTGTTCACTTCTTTTTCATAAGGTATCATTCGATTTGTTGTAGATTGGATGATGAAAAACTAAGTAAGTTCCTTGTTGACACGATTAATAAATGGATTGTGTGTGTTAACCCTAATTGTGTTACTATATCGGGTCAATCTAACACAAACACGACCCAAAAACTCATTTTAACAAATTAGACCTACTAACTTAACATGTAATTTAAAATTTTTTTGAGTAACTATTATGAAATTAAATAGAAGTTTGGTAACTGAAAAGACGTAGATAAAAGTTCGGTGACCTAATCAAACCAACGCCAAAATTCGGTAATCATGTACTCAGAAGAAGATGGATTGTGCTACAATATTATATATTTATCTAATTACAATTTAATTGTTCATTATCAATATTTTTCATTTAAATGCAACGGGAGGCTTGGATGTAGACATTTGGCATGCATTTACTGCAGTATTTGCTCCATCACAACAATTTCAATTATTTTACGCGCTTGGTTTTGATTGAAATTACATGCAAAAGACATACTAGTAAATTATGGCGTTCAAAATAAAAATTAAAATTTATAAGTGGTTAAAATGAAAGTTGAGAGGTGATGTAGCTTAAATTAATTTATTATGTGAATATAAGTAGCGTTGGGTAATGGAAAGGGTTTGCCTTTGGGCATGATCCTTGGTTAGAAGGCATGTTTCTTTTGCAGATAGTTCGAGGGACATTAATCGGTGATTATGGAACTCTTAAGAAAGGCAAGGTTGCTGATTTGTGGCGTAATAATAGAAATATAACAGTCAATCAACAATTGCTATAAATTTATAAATAGATTACATAAATTTTAATCATGCCTTTAATAATATAATAAAATGAGATTGCTATTGTTCAAAAAAAAAAAAAGAGATTGCTGCCTTAACGTGCAAGCTTTTGCTTTGCAACCAACAACCAAGTAGACTACCAGCCT
Source organism: Mallotus repandus (assembly GCA_949671775.1). Lineage (NCBI taxonomy): Eukaryota > Viridiplantae > Streptophyta > Magnoliopsida > Malpighiales > Euphorbiaceae > Mallotus > Mallotus repandus. The sequence continues at coordinate 3,711 of CATIWM010015167.1, read as the reverse complement.
TTGTCCAACTAAAAACAAAATCTTCTGTGGCAATTAAATTACATTCAACTATATCCAAACTTACTGTTGTTTAAAGTATTCATGCTTCAAAGCTTCCTCTGCTGTAATTATTTTGGTTGGATCAAGACATAACTCTCTGTAAAAATTTCAAACCAAAATATTGTAATACGTCAGAAAATTGCCAGACTTAATGGGCCGGCTATAATGCAAAAAATAAAAAAATAAAAAAACAATAAAATGGTAGGTAATTATACTTAAGCTATCAATCTAACAACTAAACAATCTAAGTGAAAATCAAGAACTTTAACAGAAAAAACATCTAAACAACTAAACAATCCGACGGAAAATCAATCAATTAACAGAAAAATATCTCAACAACTAACAGAAAAAACTTGGCAGCTTACCCCCAGAAGATCTGCTCCAGCTTTATCAAGACGAGGGACTACTGTAGTGAGATCCTGCAGAGAGAAAGAGAATGTAAAACAAGATCTTTCCAAGACTAAAACACAACGAAAAGAGATAAAGAAATCCATTTCACCTAAGCAACACTCTGTCCAGGAACATAGCCGAGAAATCTACATGTTCCATTCCAGTCAGACGAGGAATCTACATCCGGATAACCTAGCAAACTATATATATATTGAAAAAGAAAAAGATTTGTAAATGCAAAATGAGAGAGCAGGCGTTGATGTTATACAATAAAAAGCCATACATACCTAAAAATTGCTTTCAAATGACTACTTTCACCATAATCTAAACCTTCTTCGTACTGGAACAAACATTTTTTGTTGAGCATCTCAGCAAATATACAGCCAACTCCCCAAATATCCACAGGAAAGGAGTAATCAATATCACGAAGCAAAATTTCCGGTGCCATGTATGGATGATGATCTTCTCTAAACTAGAAGAGAATTAACAGTAAATACTCCTGGATGGTGGAGCGGAAAAGATGTAACAATAAACTAGACTGCATAAGCTATATATGTCTGAATAATGCATGCAGATGACTAGCCTGGCCAAGAAACTAAAAAGAATATATAGTGAAATTCAATTAAAGTTAACTAGCTGATGTAACAAAATGATTTTCTTTTTCCATTTTTCATGACTAATTTAGAAGGAAAACATGCCATTTAATGCAAGTTGAGCTCAAAATTCACAGAAAAAGAACATCAAATAGAAAAAAAAAAAAGAAGCAGTGTAATAAGAGTATCTGAATTACGAAATTATCATATTCTGCAAAACGATGGCCACAGATGGCTTTGTCCACTGCATAATGTGTAAGTTTCACATTTTTCTTCTCCTCATCAACCAGAACACTTGAAGGTTTTATATATCCGTGAAGGACATTCTTCGAATGACAATGGTCAAGGCCAAGAAGAATCTGATGCAATACGCTCTGCATAGGATAGATAGATAGATAGATCAAAGCCATCTAAAAAATAGTTATCACAAAAACAAAACAGTATAAATAATCATCAAGCCTTTCCACTATCTTATCCAACTAAAGGGTAAACCTACAATGCACAATGATAATTGCAAAATTTGCATAAAACGCAGAAAAATTGATTTCCATTTAAATAAAATAAAAAAAATTAATACGTATGCGTTTGAAAGAAATATAGCACCCACTTTAACTTCACCGTCGCTAAATTTAGCTTTTTTGCTCATGTATTCTCCCAGATCACAGCCTTGATGCTCAAAATAAAGACAAATCTCAGTACGAAAGACCAGTAGTTCAGACAACCTACAAAAGCAATTCCATCGCACAACATTGTAATAAACTTGTAAAATTAAAGAGATATAAAACATAACCAAAAAAAAAGACAAAAATAGCTCAGAGATTGAACAAATTTTAAAGAGACATTATATATATATATATATATATGTTACCTGGCAACATTTTTATTGCGCAGATGCTTCATGACAACAATTTCTCTAATAGCTGTAGGACGGATATCATTAGAATCATAGTCATTATATAACATCTTCCGAGATACCACCTCACGAGTGATATCATATCTGCACACATCAATCTCACCAAGGCCAACTCTTCCAATAAAACGTATGCTTCTGTCCGTCTACTATCCACCACCAAATAAATAAATTAAATTAAGTTAACAATATAAGCAAAGAAATTGAGCATTTAAATTGAAATTTTTGTAACCCACCCCTTTCCGTTTCATAAAATCCTCTTGCGATTCATAATCAATTACCCGTTGTTTCTTCGGCTCAAATGTCCCCATTTCCCTACAAATAAACAAACCAATAATGACTATTATAAAATTCCCTGATCATTAGGGTTTCGTTCTTCTTTCTTCTCTGTTGGTATATAAATATAATCTTAATCGCCAAAGTATCATCAAATTAAACATCATCTCTACTCATAATCACAAATTATAAGAAAATCAAAACTACAAATACCCAAAAAAAAAAAAAAAAAAGAAACTATATTACTACTGACCCTTCGTTTGCTTGCTCAGAACTGTAATGTACAAAAACTTCTTCCAACTGAGGTTTCAAAACATTTTCGTATCGCAAACTTCAGAAAACTCCTCAAAATTATTTTGGGCCGTTTCTATAAATATAAAAATTTTAGAAATACATTTTCTACCTGAAAATGGTTCTAACTTGAAAAATATATATTTTTAATATTTTTTTAAATAATAAAGGATACAAATTAAAAATGATTTTATATTTTTCTTAATTAAATAAAATAATTTATATTTATATATATATTAAATGCTGAGCTCTAAAATAATTATGCCAAAAATTTGTCAAGTGTTTATATAGCTAATGTGTCAAATTATAAAAAATTTTAATTTTTATTAAAAATAAAATATTTACAATAGTTATTTAGTATTATTTTATTATAACTAAAAAGTTATGGTAACCAAAAAAAAGTTAATGAAAAAGTTATGGCAACAAAAATTAAAGAAAATAACTAAAATTAATGTGAAATATCTATATATATATATATATATATATTAAATCCTGAGTCCAAAAATTATTAAGCCAAAAATTTAAAAAGTATTTACCTTCATATTTTAGTATTCACTTAAAAAACTAATGTGTTAAGCTATTAAAAATCTTTTTTTTTAATTAAAAATAAAAAAAATTCATAGTTATTTAGTATTATTTTTTAACTAAAACACTATTATACATATTTTAATACTACTCAAATTCTAAAATTATGTAAATATTATGTATTTTTCCATCTTAAATAACTCAAAATATTTTTTTTCTAAACCATTAAAAATTAAAAAAAATTATAGTAATTACTTAATATTATTTTTTAACTAAAACACTATTATACATACTAAAAAAAATCTGAAAACAAATCTTATTATAACAAAAAAATTATGGCAACAAAAATTAAAGAAAATAAAATTAATGTAATTTATTTAGTTATTATTCCATTCAAATTATTTATGTCATTTTATTTCACAGTCTGCGGCCGAGCATTGTACGGAATCACAACTAGTTTTATTTTTAATTTTATTTAGTTATTCTTCTATTCCAATTATTTATTTAATCATTTTATTTTACATTTCGCACATTGTACGGATCCATGTACTTAAATATAAATTTTAGGATAAAATTGAGAGTCAAATTTGTATCTTATTCCATAACAAAAAAATGTTACGCTTTTTAGAATGTAAACCATCCTAGATGGTATAAAGACAAACCTTTCTTTTTGAATTTTCAAACATA
>CATIWM010015140.1:0-14890 GCA_949671775.1 Mallotus repandus | reverse complement strand
AATATTTTTTTAATATTTTTTCTACTGGCGTCATTTTTTTAACATTTTTTGTTAAATATTTTTTTTATTTTTATAGTACTATATTTATCTTTTTTTTCTCAATATTTTTTTCTATTGTCTTCATCTTTTTCTCTCAATTTTTTTCGCTCAACGTTTTTCTTAATTTTTTAGGCGCTTTCTTCATTTTATTCTCAATGTTTTCTTTTTTTTGCTCTATTTTTTTCTCCTAAAACCCTTTTTTTTTTCAAATGAATAATTATGAACTAAACATCTTCAATTGTTGTTAAACCAAGTAATAAATATCATTAACTGTTGTAACAAAAATGTCATTCTTGACAATAGAAATGACACTTTGACATAAATCATGCATTTTTATGTGAGACTCATAAATGACACTTTGATATAAATCATGCATTTTTATGTGAGACTCATAAATGACACTTTGACATAAATCATGCATTTTTATATGAGAATCATACTTTTCACACAAAAGTTTCCATTTTCAACTCTAAAAATCACTTTTTGCAATAGAAGTTATCATTTTCGCATAGTAATTGCATACTCAATATTTTTATAAAAATTTAATTAGGATAAGGTATAATTTTGCTCCTAAAGTGTACCCCTAAGCTCACATATGCCCCTAAATTAATTTTTGTCTTAATTATACTCAAAAATCAAGTTTAATTGATACTTATGCCCCTCTATTAACAAGACATTAAATAAACTATTACTGTGTCCCTATAATAGCCATATCACCCAGCCACATGCTCTACTCCTCCTCCTCCTCTTCTTCTTTTTCTTCAATCTCTATCAATAAAAAACTAAAATCAAAACTAGAAGTAGATCACCATTAACATCTTTCAATCCAGCTCTTAGTACCTTAACCAATTTTGCGCACATCTGCCTCACATTTCCTTTGACTTTGTTTTGCATTACCAACAAAACCTTCATCAATCCATTGCTCCTTACCACCTTCTTATTGACTCTCTCGTCCTTGAAGAAACAACATAATCTCCACAACACCATCACTCCATCCTCTGTCTCTCTTTTTAACAATTTCATTAACCTCTCCACTATACACCACATGCATTTTGGATCCTCACTTATCGCTAACCTTTCATCTACATAAGTTTATACACTCAATAACAGCTTTAACACATTCTTCGTGGTGGAAATGTGGCATTTTGGCTAGAGAGAAATTTTTATATGACTTCAACGAGTTCGAGCTATACGAGCTGTGTTTTGACCATCTGAATTATGGTTATAGAGACTAAGAATGATAAAATAGTGTCGTTTAACCGTTGTTTATTTTCAGGAGATTAAGGATAACCAACGTGAAACGTTTAGAATTGTGGTGGATGAAATTTTGAAAATTCCCTTACCACTAAGGCAAGCATCTATTGATGTAATACCCTTCTACTACAAGATAATTACAAAGCTTGAATGAAGAGCTCAGTAACTTTAGTATGCTACCATCACTTTTTATTTGCGCGAAATTCTTAGGGAAAAAATAGAGTGAAAGGTAGATTGGTTGTATTAGTTTGAAAAATTTCCAAGGAATGAACTTTATTATTTTCTCATCTAGTGAGTGAAATATTTTAATTCAAAAAATGAAGCAGCAACTATACTTGATACTTTTGAATTCTTGTACCCTAACTTTTTTTTTTTTTTTGTTCTAGTTATTTATAGGAAAATCTTTTCAGGAAACGATTGAAAGAGATTAAAGAAGAAGAAGAATAAGAAGAAGAATAAGAAGAGGAAGAAGAAGAAAAAGAAGAAGAGGAGGAGGAGGAGCAAACAATGTGGCTGGGTGATGTGGCAATTATAAGGGCCCACTTATAAGCACACAATTTCTGGATGAATTGAGTGTGGATGTGACAAGGATCCAATGATGAAAATTTAATTGAAATTTGTCTTCGAATTTTGATTCTTGAATCTCAGGACTTGATTGCATGGTTTTTAAGGATTTAATTGTAAAATTTTCATTTCTTTGTGGGTCAATTTACAAATAAATAAAATTTGAAAAAGAGGGGCTTTATGTAAATTTCATATTGGAGTTTTGTAATTCTAATTGAAATTATATATTTTCGATCGAAAATATGTAATTCTGACTGAAATTACACTTTCTATCAAAATTATGAAATTCCAATCGGAATTCCACATTTTTACCAGAAATGCACAATTCTGGTCGGAATTGAACACTTCCGACGAACTTCGTTATGATTTTCTCAATTTTTTTAGTTTTTGAAAATGTTTTTTCTTAATTATGATTGGTTAAGAATAATTAAAAAATAATTTTTATCCTTATAATCTTGTATTATCAGGTTGTTTTGAAGATAAAAAAAAAAAAAAAAATCTCTTGATCTCTTGTGATTATCAAATCATAGGAGGTTAGTCTCCTACATTTTTAAAAACCTAGGTTCTTTTTAGTGGGAGGGGGGTTCCTAGAAAAAAAAAAGGGAGTGCGTAGAAAAAAAAATGAAAAAAAAAAAGAGAAAAATCACAAAGAGTTTAAAAAAATTCCTTCGTTACGTTCCTTTGAAAGCAACATAAGCAATCAATCCTGAGATCAAGAAAAGCAATTTATAGACTCAATTTTGAATACTAAAATGGTGAACCACAACTCTGAGGAGAAATCACACTGCATGCACTCAAATCAACCTTCTTCTTCTTTATTCTTTATTCTTTATTCTTTAACTTTATTTGATTTCTTCTTTTTATTTTCTTTTTTTTAAATATGTTCTAATCATTCTTTTTCTTGTTTTTTTTATTTGATATGGTGGAATTGCTGGAAATGACCTAAGCAAATGGAGATTTGAACCTGTGATTGCATTAAAAATCAATCCATGAAGGTCCATGGAATGCCATTAATACACAACCATGTTAAATCATATAGATTTTAGGTTTTTTATTTGTTTTGTATTTTTTAATGTTCTGTGTTTTTTATTTATTTGGTTTATTGGGATGTATTAGTTAGTTTTAGTTTTTCATTTATGTAGAATTATAATAGCCCCAATAGAGGGAAAATAGTAAAACCTTTACTTTTTGCGTTTTAAAATTAATTAGTAAATTAGGTTTGCTTGGTAAAACCCTAGCTAAAATCAATGACGACAATAGTTAATTAGGTGGCATGTAAAATTTAGGGTTAGAATCATTACTTGTATTTTTATTTTTTTTAATTTATTTGTTTGATTATTTGGGCTTGTATTTTATGTATTTTTATTCATTTTGGGCCCTAAGCCCATATTTATGTTAAACTCACTAAAAAATGGCTTTTAAAATTGGGTTTTAGGTTTTAATTAACTTTAAAATCAACTTAGGCCCGTTTAAGATTATTTAGATTTAAGCCTATTTTGAGTTTAATAAAAATTAATTTATACATAGCTTAGCCCATTTAAAGCATTTTCTTTTAAAATAAATAGACTTAGGATTCATTTCACTTAATTAAAATTAATTAGAATTAGGCCCACTAATTCATTTCCTTCTTTTTCTGTTAAAATTAGTAGACTTAGGCCTATTTTATTAGAATTAAAACGATAGAATTGGACTCACCAATTTACTTAAAAAGTAGGTCCACCTTTAAATTTCCACTTTACTTGTAAAAACATGTAGAAATAGCTCATTTAATAAAATTAATGTAGATTATACTAACTTAGGGATGTTTTCGCCTTATATTGATGTAGCTTTTATGTGCTTTTTGATAACTAATTACCTTGGAGTTAGATAAATGTTCAATTAGGGTTTAAATGAATTTGTATGTAATTAGAGGATAAGATAATATGGTAATTCTAAATGAATACGAGACTAAAAGAAGTTGGTATTTCGTATCCAGAATCTCCTAGTTGTGGCTCTAACTTTCTTTTAGAGAATCGAGTTGCCACCACTCATCTGTTGTTTAAGTTATTACCTTGGGTAGTGACTCCTCATCTCCACACTATGTCTTTGTGATAGAGTAGTGTGTTCTTTAGAGCTTTAAGCTCAAACGTGTCACAGTTGTAATACTTGGATGCTCGCTAAACCCCACCGTCTACAGTGGCGACTCCATTGGGGATAAGAGATACTGATTCTACTTATGTTCTTTAGAATTATTTTATCAATTATTATTTTATTCTTGCATTCATTTTGCATGTCCCTACTAGTCGATGGCATTAGTTTATGATCCCTTGATTCCACTAGCTTCTTGGGATTGTAAATTGGCTCACCATTACTATTAGCCTTAACGCGGTTCAAGAGAGATTACCGGGCTTATCTTACTAGAGTCTGTGATCCAAGTCTTAGAGGGGGATAGTCTTCTCTAAAGTCTGCAAAGGATGTCGACCCCTCTAACCTTGGTAAGTAACTTAAGTCTTAAAGGAGGGCATCTTCCTAAGGGAAGCTTGACCTTTTCACTGGACTCAGATCAAGTAGTGGCCTAGTAACTTCCCCTAGGATTTACCCAAATTGGTTGTATTTGTTGTTTTATGGTATTTCTATCTATAAAAGCCCAACCCCATACTCTAGGAGCCCATTTTGGCCAATAAAGATTGGAGTAAACTATTATATCTATAAATTATGTTTTTATGTTGTTATTGCATTGAGAGCTTTTGGCATGTGCGTCGACTCTTGATATCCCTTGTTGATATTAAGGCCAAGACAAAAAATCCTAAGAAAAGAGACTCACAATTGAATCCGTGTGTGGGAGGAATAAGGTTAGAAGGATGAATATACTTGACTTTATTATTTGTTATTTGTTATTTGACTTTGTATAGCACGTGCATCATACATACATGTATCTCATGTAGTTCATGCATCATACTAATACTTTGTTTTGTAATCATCATAGATTCATCTGGGTCATCCTGTGTTTGGAAATAAAAAGCTGGCAGACTGGAAAGAACAGCTTCAAGTCCATAGTCAACAGCAAAAGAGATCCTTAGCAGATTAGAGAAAAGTCCTATCAACTCGCTCTACCTAGAAGCACCACTAACACCATCGCCAACTAGTCAAACATAAGAGATGGAACAACAACAGGGAGGAAAATGGACCTTAGAAGACATTAAGAAAGTATTAATGGATGACATAAGTGCAATGATGCAAGATGAACTGAGGCAAGCTTTAGCTGGATTAATGCCACCTCCTGCACCTGCGCCTACTGCTACTATTCCTCATGTTGTTGAAACTCCACTTGCTAATAATGATAATTATAGGGGCAACCATTGAATGTTGTTATAAATGTACATGCTATGGAAATGAAATTTGAGGATGTGGAGAACTACATGGTAGAGAAAAGAAAGAAAGAATCACTTTAGTTGATTTAGGATCTTGAGTTTAAGCAAATGCAAGCACTGAATTAGAAGATGTCCAAGATGGAAGAGCTTATAAGAGGGCAATGCATAGGTTATTCATTTGACTTTGATGACATGGTGTGCATAGAATATGACAAGCTGCCTAACAACTTTAAAATTTCATAGTTACAGAAGTTAAATGGTTTTAGGGATCCTAGGATTCATCTTAGTCAATACACAACAACTATGAGCACCACTAAAACTCTATTATCTGTGGTTACAAAATTGTTTGTACCGTCCTTGGAGGGTATTACTGTGAACTGCTATCATGGGCTCAAAAAGTCTATTAGGGCTTATTGGAGAGAGTTATGTACAAATTTCCTGAAATAATATGATTATAACACTAAGATGGAAGTGTCTATTCAGGATTTGTAATTGACTAAACAAAAGCCAAATGAGTCTTTTTCTAATTTTCTTATTAGATTCATGAATAAGGCAGGATTAATGAAAAAAATTTATTGAAAAAGTTCAAGTTAGGATAATTTTCCATAATGTGTCTCCTAATTTTGTTGAGAGGCTACAGATTATGAATCTTAAGTAATTTATAGGCTTGTATGATGATGGGTTGCAGGCTGAGGAGATAAAAAAATGAAAAGAAAAGAACAACCATAAGTACTGGAGCAAGAAACCATCAAATTGGGGGCATACAATAAGGAAATACTAGTTGAGTTGTGGAAGTTCATGCTATCCAACCACCGAGGAGATTCTCTAACTTCAACCAACCATTATCCAAAGTCTTAGAGCACAAAATCCAAAAAGGCTTGCTTAGACCCCTTACTTTCTATAAACTACCAAATCCAAACATCCCCAGCTATGACCCAATCAATTACTGCAAATTTCACTAGGTTATTGGCCATTCAATAAATATTTGCATCCACCTAAAATATGAAATCCAAAACCTTATAGACGTTGGGAAAACCATTGACCCTAAAAAATCAAACCAAACCCTAGCACCAAAAATAATCATTTCCTAAACTATCGAAATGAACTACCCCCAGCAACCATGATAATTAATTCAGGAGTCAATGATAAAGAAGTTCTAAACTCCTTCAAGGATATAAACCTTGAAACTAATGAGGAATTTCTTAATGCCCTTAGAGGAGTAGAGGATTTATTAGGATAACCCTCAGGCAAATTTGATTATAAGGTGTTTTACTCTAAACCACCTTCCAATGACATTCCCATTAAGTCAAATATGCCTAAAGGATGGGGTGATGAGTTTAAGCATGACAAGCTAGTAAGTGAGAAGAAAGAATCCAAGACTCCTAAGCAACTACAAAAAGGAGTTGAAGATTTATTGGGCCAGCCTTCAGGTAAGTTCGATTATAAAGTGTTTTACTCTAAACTAGCTTCTAGTGACATACTCCTTAAGGCAATTGTACCTACTGGATGGGGTAATGAGTTTGATAAGAAGTCAGTAAAAAAGAAACATGGGGTAATGAGTTTGATGAGAAGTCAGTAAAAAAGAAACATGTATGGTATTTGGAAGGATGGAAAGAAGGATCGAACCATTGGAACCATTAACATTTGGTACAACTCTGAGGAGGTGGACAATGAAGGCTGCAATGTATGGATGGATAATCCTAAAGTAAACCATGTTACAAGAAGTGGAAAGGGTTATAAAAACAACAGAAAAAGCAACAGAGAGAGGAAGTAGATAAAGAAGAAATAATAGAAGAGCAAGAGGATGATTTAATTCTTGAATAGCTTAAGAAGGTAAAAGCAAATGTGAGCATTTGGGAGCTCCTAACACATTCTAGCAGTCATAGTAAGGCTCTTGTCAAAGCCTTATCTAAAATGAACATTGAAAATACTACTACACTTGAGGCTTTGTTAGCAAAGGTAACTGTTGATACCCAATTTTGACGGTTTCCCAAAAAAATTGATGGTGAAGGATTCCTATCAGCTATACAGGGGGGAAATTCCTTCAGAAGTTTTCTCAAGCATGCCTAGATCAAGAAGCAACCCAAAAGAAATCTAAAAGATACCAAAATGCAATGAAAACCTAAAAAACTGTCAAGTTGGGCAAAAAAAGGGGACTAAAAGTAAGGGAAAAGCCCATGGGGATGGGTCAACCCATGAGCTTGGGTTGATGACCTATGACTGTGGGTTATTAACCAAACCTGTCAAAATGACCTATTTTCCCCTGCGTGGGTTTAAGGACCCACGCCCATGGGTCTTGGACCCAAAAGCAGGGTCATGGAAAAACGCTCGTGGGTCTTTGGGCCTCGATTATAAAAAAATGATTTTTCCTCTTTTGCAAAGGGGGATTGGACACATTATTCAAGGCAGACATTTTCTTATTTTTTTATTATGTTAATTGCTTTTTTATTATTTCTATTATCCCTTTTGGTAAATTTATTATTCTTATCATAAAGTTTTCATCTTTATGGTGAAAATGATATTTTTATCATTCCGTTTATTTACTTCACTTGCATTATTATTATTTTTATTGCATATTTACTGTCTTTGTCATTTTTGTTGTGTTCTTTGATGAATTTATTATTTTTATCATAAAGTTAATATTTTTATGGTGAAAATAATATCTTTATCACTTTTATCATTTTATTTACACTTTTCCATTTTAATTTTTCTATATTTGCATCATTATAAAAATCTTATTTATATAATAAAAATTGTGACTTCACACTAAAGTACTCAAATTCCAAAATCTTGCATCATGCATCCATTAGCATTCTTGTTTGCTTATGTGTTTAATTACTTCTTTATTTATTTATTTCAAATTATGAATGAATGAAATATATTAAATTGTCCTAAATGTGATGTGCGCTTGCATCTATATAAGAACTAACCTTTGTTTTGCAGGTTTATTAGAATAGGTATATTTTATTTCCTTTTTATTACTTTAATGTAATTAATAGAATAGGCTTTTTTGAGGCAATGTAATTCTTAATCCCAATTCCAGCCTTTTCTTTCTATTTGGATGTATTTATTAGAATAGATTCTTTTCTCGAGTTGTAATCCTTAATCCCTTTACCCATTTTTACTTTGCTTATTTTGATTATTTGTTGCATGCTTGCGTGCTAGATGCTTACTTGCTTTCATGATCATCTGTTTGATTGATGGATGCTTGTTTATTTATTTATTGTGTGATGAATGCCCGTCAATCCAACTATCCTGCATTTTGTTTCAAATTTAAACTAACTAATAAAGGAGTTTGGTAAATGCATTATAAAACCAAAATTAGGGTGAAGTAGTGAATGAATAAGAAATGTGTATAATAAGAAACATGATAAGTAAATCCTACGCCCTGAACCTGGATTCTCTAGTTAGGAAAGTGGATTTTTAATTCACTTTCTCCTGATACAAGTCGGGTGCCAACTCCAATCTACAAAGCCTATTCTGACAGACCCTCCCAACAATAATAATAATAGAAAACTGATAGATGGTGGCCATTAGCCTGTGTGCCCCAATGCTATAAACGCACTGATCCTTGATCATGATGCCACCATCACATGATCACAAGTTTGTGGCGACTCCACTGGGGACTACTAATTCTATGGGTATGAATGAAAGATTGTTTCTTATGATACATAACTTGTTTAATCACCTTCAGTTTGGATAGTCTGTAAGGGCCAACAAATAGTGATATCTTTTGATGATAGAACCTATAAGAGTTGTCCATTTGTCCTTATCAGATCAAGTGGATAAATTAAGAATTTAACTAGATTGTGGACACTTATGCTGAGAGAATCAAACTGTAAACTATTGAGCGAAACCTTCATGTCTCTTAGTAAACACACCGAATATCAATGAAAGGAACATGAACTTAGATCCCTTCTATTGACTATAGTTCATATGCTTGCGGGCGCGCATGAGCTATAGACACCATTTGTGACCCGACAATTGGGCCTCTTCTAAACATTGTGTAGTTACCTCAAGTACATTTGGGTATTGCTCCCTAGTTCACCTCTTAAGTCTGATCATCATGAATGGAAACAGCCTAGTCCGAGAGCGGAACCATGGTCCCTCGATGGCTATGATACAAAAACCCACCTAGAACAAAATTCTCTATCGCGTGGAATAATAAGGTTGGAAGGAGAGATTGCTTGTGTTTGGTTTGTTCATTTTGTAGGTTTAACGTTAACCCTATTTATTCATTTTGTTTTCTTTTCTTTCTCATGCATACATACACGCATGGCATTTCATCATGTACTAACCCACGATCTTCTTGTAGCCATTTTTGCATCACCATATCAACAGAATTATAACTGTCATGCCATGCATATATGTTAAGCCTTTTGTTTTGCTGAATTCATCACATCATGCATGTATGCATTATTCTTTTCATCCTAACACACATACTTATGCAGAAATATAGCTCCTCGAAAGTCTCATAAGCTCAAGGGTAAGCGTACCAGTACTAATCCTATTATTCCTAAAACTTATCCAGTCAAGAGATAATGGCTCAAAATATAAAAGAACAGGTGAAAGATGCTCTCAAGAAACTGATGAGTAATGGGACCCTGTTTTACTTTCTAAAGAAAGAAATGAAAACTATGATAGAACAGATGATCCATGAGAAAGGAGAACAGGGAGAAGCTTATGGTTTGTTAATGCAAAGATAGAGAAAGGGAAAAACACAGTGCCCACTATAGGATTGTCCATGGAGGATGACGAGTATTACCAGCTCTAAAAGGAAAACTTCCCTAGCCACTTGCCAAACCAATCAATCTGACTAAGTCCGAGCCATCGGAGGAGGTCAAGATACTGGCTAACAGGATGGCTCAACTTGAGTTCTCATTTAAAGAAAAGGGTGCCATAAGAAGCCACGACTACACCAACCTCTCATTGTTTAAGGATATCTAAAGATTTCAAACTGCCAAACATCACTAAGTTCAATGGTACTGGGGATCCCTAAGTCCACTTGAGACAGTATGGTACTTTCATGGCTTTTACAAAGTTGATCGAATATAAAATCGTGAAGTTTCTCTTCACTTTATTAGAAAAAGGACCAAGAGAATGGTTCTTTGACTTAGAAGACGAGATCATGAATGACTGGATGCTTCTTACTCATAAATTCATCAAGTAGTATGAGTACAATAATCAGCCGGATGTCACGAGACATGACTTAGAAACCACTAGACAGAAAAGCGGAGAGAGTTTCCTAAACTACATTGCTGGATGGAGAGGAAAAGCTACCTTGATGAGGGATAGACCCCCTGATGATGAAACAATAGAGATGGTAATCAAAGAAGCCCTGCTAGATGCTATTCATTCACTACCCTACCTTCAAAGCACTTCATCAAGCAGATGTTAGAATTAAAGATAAAGAAATCTCTCAACCCTAAAATCCCTACTGAAAACCAACACAACCTACCCAAAATACTCATTCTATTAAAATAAACCTAACTGTCAATGCCATGAGAAACTGCAAATACTTGAACTTCAGCTTACCCTTATCCAAAGTGTTCTAAAGGCTCCAGTAAAAAGGCCTCCTCAAACCCCTTCAATAAAGAACCTAACCCATTGCCACCTCCTATTAACGCTAACCTTTACTACCACATCCACTAAATGCCTGGCCATAATACTGATGACTTCTACATCCTAAAAGATCGAATCTAAGACCTTATAGATTATGGAAAGATTGAAGACCCTAAAAAATAGCCTAATGTCAAAACTAACATTTTACCCAACTACCGAAACATGCCGCCACTGGCGCTTATGCCATCTCCGTAGGGTTGTCTGAGTCCTTTGTTGAGAGCTCCATTCAAGACATTCTGGAGAGTGAGGAAGAGAAACTTGAAAGGGAAGAAAGGGAATTCTTAGCAATACGGGAGGTAGATTTTATGGATATGATCTACAACTCAAGTGATGATGATATGGATACTTCTACTTATCAGTATATATCCATGCTTCCTACTTGCATACCTTATATGATGATGCAAAGGCAACTAAGTCAAATAGCAGTAAGAAGAGTTGGGGAAGTCATCGATGACGATGGACCATCTAAACCCAAAGAAGAAATAGAATCAAAGGAAAAGAAAGAAGTTTTAGATTTTTTGGGACAACCATCTGAAAAGTTTGACTTAAGTGATATATATTGCTCGCCCCTTAGCTATTATAAAAAAAGAAAGACATTGTACCCTTCAGATGGGGAAAGAATTTTGATGAAGAAGATAGGATTGTCATGGTTCAATTGTCAGCCACACCAAGTGTAATGGGAATCAACATATGGTATGACTCTAATGAGGAATCGTCAGTTGATCATGTGACTAGAAGTGGGAGAGTGTATTCTAAGAAAGTTATAGTAAAAGGGAAAGAAATTGCTAAGGAGGTTGCTACAAAGAAGAGTGAACCCATAACTCAGATAGTAGAAGATTCAGTCATAAAGTAGCTCAGAAAAACTCAAGCTCAAGTCAATATTTAAGATCTCTTAATGACATAAGATACAAAGATCTCTTCTGACGCTGCTCTTAAGGATATGATAGCTTTACTACTTCCAAGACCCAGCAGTGTTATTTCCTTCTCTGACAATAATCTCCTACTATAAGGGGAAGCTCATATCAGGCTTCATCCAAGTGGTCATGAGAGCTAAGAAGACATCATTCGTCATGGTTGATGATGGATCGGCCATCAATGTCTACCCACTCAGGCTACTCCATAAGTTTGGGATACCAGTTGAAGAGCTTGAAGTATCGAACTTGATAATCTGGGCTGATGATGACTCCAAGAAGCAAGTAGTAGGAACCTTCAAGGCAACTGTCACTATGTAGAGATTGAGTCTATTGTGGAATTTATAGTGTTGGACATCCCACCTACATTTGTTCTGCTATTGGAAAGACCTTGGTTTTATCCATTAGAAGGAGTGACATCCACTTTACACTAGAAAATCAAGTTCCCACTTGATGGAAAAGGTAGCCACTGTTGAAGCTGAAACTAACATTCATATTGCATGTATGAATGTAACCCTTCCATCCTTTCAAGTATCATTGTTAATGAAGACTGGGTCAGTCTAAAGGTGACAGCCATGATGAAGAAAATGAGTTATGAATTGGGAACTAGGTTCTAAAAGAAGAAGAATGGGATCTCAAAACTACCAGACTTCAAGGGATAGACTAGTAAGTAAGGACTGGGGTATGATCCGACTGCAGATAAGGGAAAGAAGATTACTTTCATTTTTGAAGGCCTACCAAAGCTAGCCTATGGAATGGGAATGCAATGGGATCAAGAAACTAGGTTTTGAAATCTTCACTGATGTGATCAATAGTATGGGAAAAGGACAGGATCAAACTAAAAAAGAAAGAATCATCTTTGTTCCTAAGATTGAACAGGTCCTGCACAGTATGAGATTTGAAACTGAGGCTCCCAACTATGCCAACATTATAGCTCTCATCGAATACAGCACAAAGGATATCTTGTTTGATGATGTTCCTACTCCTAATGACATTTGTATTGCTAATTTTTTGTATCCTTTGGTGTACCGAACTCTAAGTATGATGTAATGAAATCTAATTTTGCATACTTGTGTGATGTGTTATATGATAATGATGAGCATTTCGTTAAACCTCGCATGAGCATATTTGACATTCATTCCATTAATACTGAACCATTTAACATGGGCACAAATGAAAATCCCCGCATATTACTTATTTCGAAAGATGCTACCCAAGTGGAAAGGAGAGAATTAGAAAAAATATTAACAAAATACTTGAAAGTATTTGCTTGGACATGCGACCACATGCCAAGCATCGATAGGGACATCGCTCAGCATTACATTCTAACTAAAGAGCAATACAAGCCTATGAAACAGAAATTACGAAAGTTGAGATTAGAATGGGCACAATTGGTAAAAGAGGATATAGAAAAACAAATTAAGGCTAAATTCTTAGAAGTGGTAAACTATACAGAATTGTTGGCTAATATTGTTCTAGTACCTAAAAAGGATAGGAATATAAGGATTTGTGTAGACTATAGGGATCTCAATAAAGCATGGTCAAAAGATGATTTTCCTCTGCGCACATAGATGTTCTGATTGACAATGTTGTCGTGTGTGCTATGCACTCCTTCATGGATAGGTTTTGAGGATAAAACCAAATTCTCATGGCAATCATCGATAAAGCTAAGACTGCCTTCATCACTGAATAGGGAACGTACTGCTATAGAGTAATGCCTTTCAGTTTGAAGAACGTAAGTGCAACCTATTAGAGGATGGCTACTGCAATGTTCCATGACATGATACATAAGGAGGTAGAAGTTTATGCTGATAACATGATGGTAAAGTCAAAGACTCGAGAAGAACACCTAACTGCATTAGAAAAATTCCTACAAAGGGTAGACAAGTATGATATGAGGTTGAACCCTAAGAAGTGTGTATTTAGTGTAACTTCAAGGATGATACTGGGGCACATAGTTACTCAAAGAGGAATTGAAGTTGATCCATATAAGGTGAAAGCAATTCGTGAAATGCCGACACCGAGGACTAACAAGGAGATCTGCGAGTTCCTTGGAAAGTTGCAATTCATTAGCAGGTTTATAGCCAAATTAATTGAGGTGTGAGAACCAGTATTCAAGTTACTTAGAAAAGATAAGCCTGTGGTTTGGAATGAATAATGCTAGATTGCTTTTGACAGAATCAAGGACTATCTTATGAATCCACCAATTCTGAGACCCTTAAATATAAGAAAACCCTTAATTATGTACATAGCTTTTGAGGGGAGCACGATAGGAGCTATGTTAGCTCTAGAAGGAGAAGCACGAGCTGAACACGCAGTTTACTACCTAAGTAAGAAGATGTTTCCTTATGAGAAGAAGTACAGTTAGGTTGAGCAAATCTATTTGGCAATGGTTTGGGCCATGAGAACACTGAGACACTAGTTTCAGTCTTACAAGATTTGAGCAGTCTCAAAGTTAGATCCGTTGAAACACTCGTTTGAAGTACCTTCACTGATTGGGAAACTAGCCAAGTGGCTGGTATTATTGAAAGAATTTAATATTGAGTATCTAACTAAAAAGACAGCTAAAGGAAGAGCAATAGCCAAATTTTTAGCACTGAACCCCATCTCGGATGACCATGAGATAGAACTTGAGTTCCCGAAAAATCTCACCATAGGAATTAAAGTTCAAGGATGGTGCATGTACTTTGATGAAGTAGTTAACTAGTTCTACGTAGGAATAAGGGTAATCCTATTAACCCAGAGAATAAAGTAATCCCTATAGCAAAGAAGCTAACATTTTGGGTTATAAACAATGAAGTGGAATATGAAGCATGCAGGATGGGAATGAAAGCATTGATGCCTAGGTGACTCAATGCTGGTAATTAATCAGGCTATTAATGAATGGGATTTGAAAGAGCCACATTTGAAGTCGTATCTAAAGCATTTATAGCAATTAGGACAGTTTGTAGACGGCGGGGTTTAGCACGCGCCCAAGTTTATTTCAACCGCGACACTGTTTGAGCTTATGGCTCTAGGGAACACACTAACCACTGTCACAAAGACATGGCGTGGAGATGAGGAGTCGCCACCCAGGGTAATAACTGGGACAAATAGAGAGTGGTGGTAACTCGATTCTCTAATACAAGCTAGCACCACAACCAGGAGTTC
>CATIWM010015124.1:0-19067 GCA_949671775.1 Mallotus repandus | reverse complement strand
AAACTTGCCTCATGAAATTCACAAACAAAATCAACTAAAAACTCACAAGGTTGTTCATATTTTTTAATGTTTAATAATTTAATTTTTGAATATATAATATATAAATTTTTATTATAAAAATTATTTTAGAAAATATATTATCAGAATAAAATTATAATTTTTATTAAATATATTATAATTTATTTAGTAAATTCATTTTTATTTTTTAATGTCTAGTTTTAATTTATAATTTGTATTTTTTAAAAAATTTTAGACTCGTTTAACCTCGCAAACGATTCATAAATACCAAGTAATATAACGAATTCGGTCTCGACTCAACTCAGCTCGATTGCATTCCTTCGAACCGTAGCTAGGTGCTTGTATAAATTTCTACTATGTTCTAGCAATGGATTGAAGATTTTCTTTAAAAAAAAAAAAATTGTCCAAGTGGAAAGCGCCTATTTTTAAGATAAAATTTTCAAAAATCCTTCAACATTTTTCCCAATTATTTGATATGATTTCTCTATTTATTAAGTTTATTTATTTAAAATCATTTCATAACAAAGGGGATTTCAAATGCATAGCTGGGACGTAGTAAACTATTAGATTGTGCAGCTAAGCATGTTTGCAAGCGAGGGTCAACAGAAAACATTGCATAGGCACCATCGATTGAGAAAGAGAATTTTCGCAACCAAAATGATTTAAAGAAAAAGAAAGACAAATTAATTAAATAGGAGCTGAAAATCACTCGACCAGCCAAGGAGGCGTCAACAATCTTTTTTTTTTTTCCTGGTATGTTGATTATATAGCTGCTATTCAGCTATAAAACATCCTTAATCGTTACAAGAAGTCCAGGGGTTTAACCGGGAGAATAAAGCAACAAAAGACGTTTGCAAAAGCTAGCAAATTTACAAAAGCTAATGCAAAGACAATGATCATCACATGCCTAAAGCATCTGGGTGAAAAAAATATTAAATTGCTATATCATGACAATTACGTTTCCTCATCATGCCATGAAGATAAGGATAGCCACAAAATTCAAAAGCTTACAGATTGACAGAGAAGCAATCATGGCAACTAAAAAACTGATCTGTCAGAACAAGTTATGGAAATGCAGAACATATATATATGAGAAAAAAAGGCAAAATTAAAATAATTATGTTATTCAATTAATGGTAAAGCAAATAAAATTCTTTCTTGACAAGGAATTAGATGTCCCTGAGCAGGTTTTAATTTGTCTAAAACTGGAAATGTGTTTCTGTCATTTAAAAAAATCCTGAAACATCATTTAAAAAAAAAAAAAAGGCCCTTATTATCATGTCATTCTGCAATCTGTTGCATAACAATGCTAAAAATGCCACCAAACTGGCAAAGTTATAAGACAAGCACTTAAAACATATTAATTTCCTGTAACAACCAATGGAAAGATACTATATCAGAGAAACAGCCAGCAGAACTTGTACATGTAAACTTCTTGTTATTCACAATTCATCGCAATAATAAGCCCTTCCTTATTACCAGGTCATCCTGCAATTTTTTGCATAGCAATGCTAAAAATACCGCCAACTTGGCAATGTAATAAGACAAGAATTTAAATCACAAAATAATTGCCAGCAACAATCAATGGAAAACGATACTATATCAGAGAAGCAGCCTGCACAATTTTTTACATGTAAGGTTGTAGGAATACACAGTTCATCGCAATACCAGAAAAATAAGCTTGTTGAGATGAGCCATAGCATACAGCATTTACAGAAATTGACAATACAAAGAGTTCATCAAAGAAGATCAGAATATTACCAATTGAAGCCAATAGAACTCCTGAACCAATGAACAATAATGTCTCTCGTCGTTTCATAATATACTCCTTCCTGCCAAATATGTCTTCAAAGCATTAACCTCCATTTCCATGTAAAATATCCCCAATTTTAGAAACATATCAAACCATTCTCCATTTGAATATAAAGATCCAAGTTCAACCATCAATGCACTTAAAACCCCTGCAAACCCATAACCAAATCCCAAACAAAACAGCACAAACAACCAAATCCAATACCAAAACGATCCAAACATGCTTTCTCCACATCTGCTTAGCCTTTTGCCTACCATCCCCCAAATAAAATACACCACTACCACCATTCTTATGCATTGAAACTGAAAACTCCCTGTTCAATACAGCATTCCCATTCTCACCCACGTGATGATTCACCTTATTATTATTGTTATCGTTATCATCCACCACATTAGCCTCTCCATCATTAACGCAGCCAGCACAATTCAAATGTTGTCTCTTTTTCTTCTTCATTATCAATTTAGCTGGCTTCGAAAGCAAAGGGCTAACGATGGACCTCTTCCCTGAATCAAAGCTTGGATTCCTAACGACTTTTGGTACGTCCATTAAAGAATCCACTAAGTCTGCATCCAACGATAATATTTGGCGAAAGATAGGAGAAAATTGATCCTGAAAACAATTATAAGTAAGCTCATCAAAATCTTTAACAGGATTAGACCTAATAAACTCCTCAAAATCAGTCTTAACACGGTTTAAGAACCAAAGAGATCCAGATTTCTCAAGATTTTCATGGAAAATGACGAAATAGGTAAAAGGGTCATTGATTAAGAAGGTGTAGGTCTTGTTGCGAACGGTATGAGAGAAAGCTGAGTGATGAGGAGGGGTTTTCTCGATGCATTGTTTAGCGATGACTTCAATTCCTGGCTGATTTGAGGAAATGAATTCTGTAAGAATTGTGGTTCCTTTTGCAATGCAAGCATAGAAGATGAGATCTGGGTTGGAAATCATTTGACGGGTATGCTTCTTATTCCTCTCAAATTCTTTCTTTTTTTGTTCAACCTTACAGAGGAATCAAGAAAAGCTGAATTTGGGAGAGGGGATAGGAAATTGGAAAATGGAATTTGGCTTTGCAGCAAATGGTGAAATGAAAATTTTCTTCTTCTCTTTGGTTTTACTAATGATTGGTTGATTCATCGGACTCTGAAAATGGATTTTTTGGGGGTATCCAGTCATCTCACCCTTTTTCTTTGGACATGTGTAATTAATTCTCTTCCTTTAGGGTTTGAAAAATTTTGGAAGATAGAAGCAACGGAATCAGCATACCGAAGGTAGACGAAAACAGAATAACGGCTGGCCCTGTAATATTAGCCCCCATTATGTACATTTATTTACGCATGTGCCATTTACTTTGGTTTTTTCCTTTTTCTTTTCCTGATATATAGGATTACCGTGCGTATTAAATTAGTCAATCCGATTTCCTTGTGTGGGGTCCATCGTCTTGACCTAATCCACCCGTCTATCTATACAGGTAACTCAGCAAGATATTTTCTTTTCCAAAATAAAAAAAAACCAAGATTTTTTAAATAATAACTAATAATTTAAATACGTATGTTTATTTTTTATATCATATACATATATTATTTTAATTATTTTATTTTTAATTAATGATAATATCACATAAAATATTTAAAAAAAAATTAAGATAATTTTAATTTTAATTTATTTTATTTTTATTATCATTAAATAAAAATATATTGAATAATTTAATGATGATTATTAATAAAATAAAATTTACTCTTTTTAAAAAAATAAAATAAAATTTATTTTGTAAAATTAAAATAATTATAGACTATATCTATATTTATTATTTTATAAATTGTAGCATTTAAAAATAATTAATTATTTTCAAACGGTTTTAAAAAATACATAACCTTTCTAAGATATTTTTTTAAAATTAAATATTATTTTAATATTTTTATATCTTTATTTACTAATGCCATTGACTTAATTACTTTTCCTTATCCTTTTTTTTTTAAATAATTACTTTTCCTTATCCTAACCAAGTTTTTTTTTTTGGTTCCAGCTGGTAATCTAACCATAATGTGTTTTTCTTATAAAAAATATAAAATACAAATAACAATTTAGTCATTTGATACACAATCATTTAAATTAAAGAAAAATATTTTATATATATTTCTAATTAAATGAACAATATTTTATTCTAATTAAATGTATTTTTATTTCAATCAAATTATGTATAAAATAATTGATTATTTTTATTAGAATGAATTTCATTCTTTTTATTATAATTAAATTACACATCAAATATATAATTTTTTATTAATAAAATATATTATTATTATTATTTTAAATAAATATTCGGTAAAGTTTTCATAAAAATTTCTTACTAAATTTTTTTTTAAACCTTTATCTGTACTTTATATACAATAATAAATACATTTCCCAGAATAAAACCTTGTATTACCGAGACAAACTGTAGATGTATGGTTTTTTGTGTCCAAACTTGATTAATCTAGTCACAATTAGTGTAACATATTTTGTACTTTTTCTTTTCTTTTTTTTTAAATACTCCAATAATTTATATAGTCCTTAAAAAACTAAATTATAAAAATACTTTATGTATTCTGAGTTGACATGTAAATGCATATATTTTTAAGGAGTCTCATATTATATTTATAAAAAGCAAAAATAATTATCTTTAATATAAATCTTATAGGCTTTTCAAAAATAAACTAATAAATTAGGTATAAAAATTAATTTTTACCTTAAAAATGATATTTTTATCATAAATCTTTGACTTTTATTATTTAAATAATTATTTTTTATTAAAATAAATATAAAATATTTTTTTTACATGCTTATCTTTTTGCATATTATTTTAAAAATATATCGATGACTATGTAATTAAAGTCCCTCATTGACAAATTTTTTAATGAATTACTTGACGTATTTATTCTAGTCCATTATATGACTCATATATTCGCATTAGCATGTTTATTTGCTATTTATTTTGGTGTTTATTTTGTTAATTAGATCCTTTTTTTTATTAATTAATTATCATGTGGATATATAAATATATTAAATTGTTATAAATATAATGTGTTCTTACATGTACTTGTGCACTAACCTTTGTTTTGCAAGAATTATTAAAATAAAATTTTTTTTATTTTTTATTTTAATTGGATTTATTAGAATAGACTACTTTTCAAGTAATGTAATTTTTAATCTGATTTTCCTTTATTTGTTTATTTATTTTGATGTATTTATTTAAATAGACTATTTCAAGAGTTGTAATCCTTAATCTTTTTCTCAATTTTATTTTTGTTTGCTTTATTTATTTATTTTGATTAATTATCCCTTATATGCTTGTATGTTGTTTGTCTATGTGCATATTTCTTTACTTGCTTTATTTGAAATACTTGCCACTTACATGTCTTGATTGTTATGTTTGTTTGTTCTTTGTTTTTATTATATTTTAAAATGCATGTGTTAATCCAATTATTCTACGCGCTAATGATAAATCAATGTCATTTTAAATTGATTCATATTCCTACACGGTAATGCATCATTAAAATTGAAACTATGGTAATGCTACAAGGAATGTAGGATATGTATATCAGGAAACAGTCAAGTAGATGCTACTCTCCGAATCTAAAATCTCTGACAAGGAAAGAAAAATGGGTTTAATTTATTTGCTTCCCATTTCTCGATTGTGATCGAGTGGCAACTCCAAATTCACAAGGCTCCTCTGAACTGTCCCTCCCATATCAATAACAATCAGAATCAAATATTCCTATTGCAGTGCCTCAACAAACCAGCTCTGCCACCCACGTCCACACCTCTCTCTTATTTAAAAGTTAAACTTTTATCTCCCTCAACTTTTATTCTATTAACATTTAAAGAATTTTGTGAGAGTTACATAACTTTTTTCAATTAAGTGCTCTATAAAAAGACTAAAATGCTTTCAAACTGTAAAAAAACTATAACTAACTATAAAATACTAATAACATGGTTCATTTCTGTTATATAAACCATATCATTAATAAGTGCAAAATGGTGTACTTAATTAATAGTACTAAATATAAAGGACTAAAATATTACTAGTATATTACAATTAATTATAATTTTTACTATTTGAAAGGGCATTTTTTTTTTATATAGGACTTACCGGAAAAAATGGTTAAATCCTAATGAAAATCCTTAAATATTAATAGAATAAAAACTTAGGGACGCAACAATTTAATTTTGAAACAAGAGGGAAGTATGTATAAATTAGGTCAAATCTCAAGGATGCTCTAAATACTATGTTAGTTAGAATTTTATCACATTGGCATGTACACAATTTTAATGATTGTTACCATACTAATAAGACTTGTATAACTGTATAAGTTATCATACTGGTATATACTTAATTTTGTAATTAACACTATGTTGATGTGGTTTATATAATCGATGCTTATCAATTAGAGTTTTATTATACTAATATGAACTCAATTTGTATATGGCATTGCACCTTGACTAATGGATTTTTGTAATGAGATATAAACTCAATTTGTACATGGCATTGCATCTTGAATGATGATTTTTTCTAATGAGATTTAATAATTGTAATTTTTCAAAGGACTTGCAAATGTAGATATATACGTGTACATATATACACATGTGAACACACATACTAAAATAGATTTTTTTAATGAGATCTGATAATTGAATTCATGTCAATATAATAAAACTCTAATATAG
Source organism: Mallotus repandus (assembly GCA_949671775.1). Classification (NCBI taxonomy): domain Eukaryota; kingdom Viridiplantae; phylum Streptophyta; class Magnoliopsida; order Malpighiales; family Euphorbiaceae; genus Mallotus; species Mallotus repandus. Next base: position 12,532 of record CATIWM010015124.1, on the reverse strand, counting down.
TACCAATTAGATAGTTATATTGGAGTAGAGCCAATTCCAAATAAATATGTTTTAAATTCATTTTTTATGCTAAAAATAAAAATTATTAGATATTATAATTATTATTATTACGACAAAAATATAAAAATTAAAAATATATTAATTAATAAAAAATTGAATAAATTTAAAATTATATTATAAATTTAGACATTAAATAAAATTTTTAATTTTTAAATTGATTCATTTAGTGGTAATTAAATAGTAAGAATGTAATAATTTAACAGAACAAATTCTTTAGAATGATTAAATTATTATTGAAAAACACAGAAACTTGATAGTATAATAGGTCAAATTTCAAAAATGTTACTGTAATTAACCATTAAAAGTAAGACATTAAAATCGAGAATATTTGTATTATCCATGCTCCAAATTGATTAAGCAAATAATCAAAGATAATAATATCATTGTGGAGTGTAAGAATCTCCGCCCTTAATTGATTAAGCAAATGATCAAAGACAATAATAGAACTAGAAAACTGCTCATGTGACCATTCAGAATAAATTAGATACTATTTAAAGAAAAATATATAAAACATTTCTATAAATATATTATGTAATGTGTTCCACAAATACCATCTATGTGATAACTTTTTTTTTTTTATATATTATAAGATAAAACAAAATCCTTCATTACAAGACAATTTACATCTTCCTCTGAAAAATTTCATCAATCTTCATCTTTATTTATAGAATATTTTACATCTTCCAACTTAATTTTTTTTAATTCCAGTAATATATCTTTGGATGTAATTTATCTATTATCAATGAAAAGTTAACTACCGTCTACCCGCCTAGGGATGGGATGGCAAGGCCACCCATCTAAGGGCGGATCGAATCCCCCCACCTCCCTCCCCTCTCACGTCAAAAAAATCTTAGGTAACTACCTTTATCACCTATTTTGATTCAAAAAAATCATTACAGCAAAGTACTGTGTTATGTAGAATAACATAAAATAATTGGCAATGAGGAGTATGTGCAGCCTATATAATAATTCTCTCAACAAAAAGGATGATCTAAAACAAATAATAATTCATACCCTGTGGAGAAAAAAATAAATAATAACTTTGGCTTGTAGCCATATGATATGTTTTCCCAGACATGAAGGAAGGCAGAGTAAAAAAGCAATATTTCTAGGGCTTTCCTTTTTGTTTCTTCTCTTCCACCTTTTAAATCATTCTTTAACTAACATAGGGTGGATCAACAAATGCCCATTCAAAAACTTGCTCATATTGAATGGCAGCATTTTCCCATGTGTAGTCTCTTTCCATACCTCTTTTCATTATTTGCTCCCATGATGGTTTATGATCTCCGTATGTCTTGACAGCAAACCTTAAGGCCTAACAAAAAAAAATGCCAATTATGGCTAGACACGAGACAAGAGCCAAAAATAAGAGGAGATAACAAGCACCAACAAAAGCAACAACCTCTGGTTTCATAGCAAAAAACAAAAAAAAAAAGTCAAGGCATTAGCACTATTTTAATTGGTGGGAAAAAAAATGCTAGCATGAGGCTCACGAAACCGCTGACCAAAATATTTTAAGAGGTCTTCTAAGAATCTAAAATGAAAATTATATTGTGAAAGGTCATCCGACAACTTCTCTTCGGAAATTGTTCAATAAAGCTTCTCCAAAATTATATTGTTTAACAGAACCTCGTAATCATGTGAGCAACTGACTATGCACCATTCATCATCTGAATATCCATGACCAACAAACTATTTTGACCTTTGCATAAAAAAAATACTTTCAAATTTAGATTTTTTAGTGAACACTGATATCGTTCCATCACAGACCATGATACGTCTATGAAATTACAAAAGTGATAGCACCTAAAATGAATGCAAATACAGAATTAAACAAACAATTCAACACATGGTTTTGCATTGAACTAGAATAACAATTCTTGAGGACAGTCAGAAAAGAGACTTGCCAGGATAGAGAAGAAAAAAAAAAAAAAAAAAAGAGACAGCATTTTGCATTGAAGTAGAATCAAAATTTTAAAGGAAACTTAAACAGAGATGGAGTGCAGATGAACAATGCAATTAGTTTACCGTAAGCATGCTTTCTTTTGATAGCGGAGAAAAAGTCCACCTGCCAATACAGTGCAGAACATTACCAAAATAAAAATTTGAATGCAAATTCATATTCAAAGGGAAAAGTTGCTTTTTTGCTGTAAGAAAGTAAAATTAGCATGTATAAAACCAGAATTTTCTTGTAGCAACATAAATATACATCTGTTTACATTATGCAATTTCTAGAATAAAATAAAACCTTTCTGATCACCCAAAAATTTTAGAAGTTATGATAGGAATAATTTTTGTTAGTTCTGTGACAAGAGTGGCTTCTTTTAGAATCCTAGTGTCCTACAGTTTGTCTATTTAAATAAACTAGCTGCAAGCCCACATTTCTAGTTCTATTCTGCAATATTTTAGTAAACTTTAACTTTTGCTGGGACTGAGCTGATTACGATTTTTTGGCTCTTAATTTTTTTTTTTGGTTAATAGGGAGGCCATATGACCTAAATTTCGATGGACTGCACAACAGGAACTAGTTCTCCCCTTTAAATCAACACCGGTAGAAATTGAATCCTACACCTTAGGATGTCCTTGGAGAGGAATTACCATTTGACTACTCAACTTGACTCTTAAAATTTTACTTATTGATGTTTTGGGTTCTATTAGACCTTATGTACTTTACTACTTAGGACTACTGGCAGTTGAAATTTTCTTATCATTTTAATTGTACTAATTTTTTTTAAAATTCAGAATGATGGTATTTGTTCCTACAATTGGTACAAATGTTGTGTAAAACAACAAGGATGTGAATACTGTGTAAAACTGCATAGGATTAAGTAAAAAGAAACTGTCAAATAAATAGGATTGTAAATGTCATAGACATAAAAATGATTTGAAAGTGTGTTTGGTTCAAATGAATTCCACAAAATTTTAAGGAATTCACTTGCAAATCCAGCTGAATATGTTTGGTTGAAATGAAAACTTTTAAAATTCATTTCCAATTCTAACTCCTTAATTTTATGGAATTGCTTAACACTAAATCCATTTTTATTGATGAAATGTATTTAGTTCAAATGAATGTCGAATTCATTTGCAAATGAATTCCATTTAAAATTCATTTGAAAAAGAAATGAATTCCTTAACACAATTGAACCAAACAAGGGATAAAAGAATTTTTTTTATTGACAACCTCACAAGAAATCACCTAAATAATCAGTAAAAGAAGTGATTGTTCTGAGGCATCATAACTAGACTTCAATAAATTATGTTGAAGAATTAGATTTCTGCTCACAATATCAGCTGCACAGCTAAACTTTAGCCTAATTTTATTCGATCCATGTGAGCAGAAGGCACTGATTCAAGCTACTAAATTTTGAAAACAACAATGAACTTTAATAAATTACGTTGAGCAGAAGGCACCAATTAAAGCTATGAAATTTTGAAACGAACAACAACCTTTAATAAAATATGTTGCTGAATTAGTTGACATCAATGGTACTACGCATGATATCAACTACATAACTAAATTTTAGCCTAATTTCATTCAATCCAATGGGAACAAAAGGCACTGATTAAAGCTATAAAGTTATGAAACTAAGAAGGAACTTTCAAGAAAAAGTAATTCAAGAGCTCAAGGAAAATCATATACCCTGTGCCGTCACCGATACCTCCTTGAGCGTATGGATTAAAAGTCTCCACTGTATCCTGACATAAACAGAGTAAGTGTCATTTATGCACACAATTAGCAAAAGCAAACGACAGCTTTTAACTTTTCTTGAGCAATTTCACTCACCCTAAGTCCTCCAGTGGCATGAACAACTGGTACAGTTCCATATTTCATAGCATATAATTGATTTAGCCCACATGGTTCAAATCTCGAGGGCATTAATAATATGTCACATCTGTTCATTCAACAGCTTCATAAGTGTTGCTGAATTAACTGCAAACATTGTCATTTAAGTATCTAGCAGTGAAAAAACATAAATGGAAATTCCGAATTACCCTGCAGTTATCCTATGAGAAATTGGGACACTAAATCCTACCCAACCTCTAAATTTGTCCCTATAAGTTGACTCTGCTCCTCTCATCCAATCTTCATACAGTGGGTCCCCAGATCCCAGCATAACCTGATACATGATGTATACACTGTTAGTTCTCAAAGGTAAACGCAACCATAAGTCCTGATGAAACGTGCAAAGACAACAGAAAAGCAGCACCCGAATATGCAAAGGCTAAACATCATCTGAAGCATATGTGCATGTAAATCACAAACCTTCAAGTGAGGTTTCACTACAGTATTTAAGTCTTAATCAAACTCAATATATATATATTAATTTCAAACCTAATTTCTCTACTTAGACTACATATAGGAGATTTCACCCTCAAAATTGATTCTCTAAGGCAAATGCAACCATAAATCCTGATGAAACGTGCAAAGACGGTAGAAAAGCAACACCTGAATGTGTAAAGGCTAAACATCATCTGATGCATATGTGCATGTAAATCACAAACCTTCAAGAGAGGCTTCACTACAGTATTTAAGGCTTAATCAAACTATATATATATATATATATATTAATTGCAAACCTAATTTCTCTACTTAGACTACGTATAGGTGATTTCACCCTCAAAATTGAAGTGAATGAAACGAACAGTATAACTCACTTACGAATTGAATATCTTCTTCCATCATCTCAGGAACTGCCCATCGAATGAGGTCAATGCCTTTTTGATAGTCCAGTCTCCCAATGAATCCAATCTACAAATTTCAACTTAAATAATCAGAGAAGATTTTTTTTACTGCAGGCCACATGCATGGAAAGAATCAATGCCTTACCAACGGACAATCAGGCCGAACAGGAAGACCTAATTCTTTCTGCAAAGCCATCTTACACTGAGCCTGACATATGCAAAAAACTGGGATAAGACACGATCCCTCAGGGAAAAAAAATTGCTGTAGAAAAAAAAAAAATGACTTAACCACCTTTCCAGATAGATCATCAACAGAGTAATGGAAAGCAATATGCTCGTCTGATGAGGGGTCCCATTCAGTAACATCAATGCCATTTGTGATCCCTAATAAAAATTGACCAATATTACTAACTCAAGAACCAAAATGCATAGCATCCAGTACAGAAACAAGAATTATCATCTGACAGGCCTACATAATTCAGAAACAGTTGTCATAGATATGCACTGCAACCACATACCATTCAAAACACTCCTCCTACTGCTTAACAACTCATGCAGGCCATATCCACCTTCAACAGTTGTTATTTCCCAAGAATACCCCTGCAATAAAATAAAAGATTAGTTTATGATAAAACTTTGAAAATTTGATCAACTTATATCAACAGATGGTAACCAATCTACGTGAATGACCTCAATGGTATCTAATTTTCATTGTTAACCTACATAATTTCAAAGAAAAGTTCATCAGGTTTCTGATTCTAAATTACTTGTGTGTTTGAAAATAGTCATCATCACAAAGCATTGAATTCATGTTTCACCAAATAAAACACCTGAAAGTGGAAGCATGATATATAACATCAATGACCTTGCTAACTGTGATTATTCGATCAGCTGTCACAATTGCACCCTTCAATACATTTACAGCTTCACCTGTGTCAAGAGCATGGGTCCTTGCCCATGTGGGGAACACCCATTCCAATGCTCCATACCACTCTGAAGGCAGTCCCAAATTTATATATGTCACTGCAGGTTCCACTCCCTTGCACAAACAAGAGAAAAGAGTTCAGGGAGGAATGCAAATTATGCATCTTAAAACATAGGAATTCATTTTAAATGTTTTGAGAGTTTAAAGCCTAAGGAAGAATGATGTGGCATGCCATCTATTACTGTTAAATATAAAAATGAGCACATACCTGATGTGCAAGGTTATGTATCACAAGAATACTTCGGGCATCCTTATAAACTCCATACGGACGATATTTGGCAGCCAAAAGTCTGAACAACAGGACATGCTGATATCAACACACAGCTGAAATTTATGAATTTACCAGGCAATACCTTGACACCTCTCTAACAGTACTACGGAGAACGGCAGAAATCCCCACCAAAATTTAACACAATCTGCAACAAAAATGGGGCAGAAGAGAGGTGTCCATCCAAAGATGATAAAATGGTCGGAGATTGTTGGTGATGGATGGTTGAACAAGCACAAGTAAACAAATGCAGAGATAAACAAATGACTACTTACACAGGGACAAGTCCAGCATGCCAGTCATTAGCAAGGAAGAGACATTTCTCTCCATAGGTATAACCTCCAAGTGGAAGCACTAATGGAGCTTCACATGCTGCATAGCAAAGAATAGCGAACCTTAACTGTAAAACCAAATGAGAAAAAAGCATGTCATTGTTTAAAACCAAAAATAAGCCATACATTATGAATATGAGCCCTGCAGCTAGTAATTATCAAACTACCTGATTATCAACAAAAGCACCACAGCTATCACCATATGGGTTTCCAGGTCGATGGTATGAAGGATGGTCTACAAAAACCTAGAATGGGAACACATCAAATTCTCTTTATCATAAAGATTATACTGCTCTAATAATGTTTACTGAACAAAGCTGGAGAGAAAAAAGTTCACAAGTTAAATAATTTTCAAGAGAAGGAAATTGAGATTTTCTACATAATAAAAAGCCAGAAATCTTACCCAATCAACACCTTCTCTATACTCATGGAAAAAGGAGACCTCTTGTACCCCTCCAAAGCAATATATCTTGATCTGACAATCTGACTCGACAGCATTAGCAAAAATCTTATCTTGAGGACTGCCATGCTGGTATCTGGGGGAAACAACCATTACACGATGTCCACGGTTGGCTAAGGCTATGGGCAAAGAACCACAAACATCTGCTAGTCCCCCAGTCTTTGAATATGGCTCTGCTTCAGCAGTTACAAAAACAACATTGTTCTTAATTCTGGTTCGGACTTTCTCTCTGACTTCAGTGTCCACAAATTCTTCCACTTTATCAGTTACATCTTCATAAGATTCCACTCGGCTGTCACCTGCAGGTCAAAGTTTATAAGCTTTTGCGATGAGCTTTTACACAAGCCTTCAGCATCCATGCCAATCCACAACTTTAACCTCAGAAGGCCTAGAGAATTGAACAGCTAAGTAAAAACAATTTAACCTCATAACCAACATAATTACAATCTTCCAATGTGCCTGGAGGTAATTTGGGGTTAAAGTTTAGCAAATTCTTCATAAAAGTACAATTTGACTCTAAATCACAGAAGCCAACAACATCTGGCATAAAATGAGTGGCAGGCTCCTAAGAAGTCAGCCAGAGCATGTGATTACCGATAGCAACTGAGCTATCACATTCATATTAAAAGTCTGATAAAGGAAGTCTCCACAAAAAACATGGCATTCGAAGTTGTACCTAATGCCAACTTTCAGTTACAAATTAAGGTTACATCTTATAACTCATGATTCCAATTCCAATTATATTAAATGACACAGCAACAGATTGAACACCACATAGTTACTTGATCTTGCTGTAAACTACCATTTCTGCTGGGGAGAGCTATGAACACAATTTTTAATCACTACTATAGAGATACAAACCGACAGAATCCTATATATAAAAGGAAAAGCGAAAAAGAAAAAATCAATAGCAATCATTCAAAGATCTTAGAGTATCAGCAAACTAAAGTGACCAACAGTGAACAGTGAACAGTAAAACAGAATAAACAAATAACCAAAAAGCTAGAAAAGAACAGGAAAAAAAAAGGACAGAACCCGACGTTCAAAAAGCCAAAAAGAATCATGGTGAGCGAAAGATACCAGACTGAGAAATCAAGCTAAACCCAACAACAGAACCAGACTCATCTCTCTCAGCACCCAATATAAGACCCTTTTTCTCTTCCTCTTCATCTTCAACTGCAGAGGATCCTCCTTGTGAATTGGAAACGCCACGTCTGTCTGATCTTACAACAGTCAAGGAAACATTTTTACACCTTTCTGTAAGCAAATAAGGCAAACACAGTTGAGTAATGGGGCAAAAACCGTGATGGCTATTTACTAATTTTGGAAGTGATCGACACAAGCGTTGATGGGTGACGCGTAAAGAATCCATTGGATAGACTGAGAGAGAGAGAGAGAGAGACACAGAGAGTGAGCCAGATAGAGAAAAGCAGAAGCTTTAAATTATTAAGTATGGTGAATGACGAAAGGTGTCGCTTATCATTAAGAGCAATCTGGCAAAAAGACAAAGAGAACCGCTTGGTGGTAAGAAGAACAATCACCAGCTGTAGATTTGCTTGATTGTTTAACAGAGAGAGTTTTGGTTTTATGAGAAAATAGTAAGATCCAGAAAAAGCGCGAAAGCCAAACATGGATCCTCGTTCAAGTCATATAAAGCAAGGGAACTACAAAATCATATATTGCACGTAAGCATCTTTTGCTTTTGAATTTAAGAGTCCTCCACATAAATAAGACCACATAAACGATATCCCAATAGCCTATGAATTATGGGCTTGGCACAATGGCACGTGAACGACAGAGATAAGGTGTCTTAGATTGAAAAAATTACCAATACCCCTCTATATTAATTGAACAAAACACTATAACCCCTTAATATTTTACTTATATGACACTTACAGTCCATTATGTTTTTAAAATCAATTAAATCGTGCACATGTTCCAAATTTTAAATATGAATAAAAAACGTTACTTGTATGCTATATTTACATGCAAGTGATTTGATTCATAGTTTAGATTGGGCCAAATTTTTTTTATTTGGGATCATTTTATACTGATGGACTTATATTTTACTTTCATAACCTAGTAAATTAGGATTTCAAATAGCATTTACATATGGGGGATCCTTTAATATAGGGAAATATAAAAAAAAAATACAAGTATGCAAGTGATGCAAACCGGGAAGCATGCAAGTATGTATTTAGAGATTCTAAAAATGAGCACACACATGATAGTGATATGCATAAAGATACATGAATGCATGAAAATGCAACAATGTAAAAGAAATAGAGGGAGAAGTAGAGAATTGATATAGTAATTACAATATAGTATAGTGGTTGTTCGTATCCGCAAGCGCACAGAGTCATCCAATTAGTAAAACATCGATCCCACAAGGAGTGGATGTTGATTATTGACTTACTCTTTATGTTTATTTGTTTAGATGGTCGAATGAGGTTATTGTTAAAAATTTAAACTAATCTAGAAAACACAATTAAGCTACTATAAAATTCATTAATTAAATAGATGTTAGGGTTTTTATTCCTAACTCAATTTTATCTAAATGTATGTCAATCTCATTCTCACTTATAGATTTATTCCATTTCCTAAGCATCTTTGGACATATGAAAGTCTCTCATGAACACTCGCGTCATTTATTAATTAGAACAACTACTCAAGTGGTTAGCTTCAACTATTCAAGAAATTAATTATTCTCAATAATGAAGCAAAGCTTTTCAAGGAATATTAAGAACCAAACTATCTCCCGACCAATTTGATTAAATTAACAGATTATTATTTTGTTCTCAATAAGGATCTTTTTCCGATCTCACCTTATGTTCTAATTCAATTCTAAGTGTGATCAGTCCTAGGAAAGTATTAAGTTTACTAATAATCATAGGTTATAGATTTAGTGGCATGAAATTTAACTAATTAAGTCTATTCTTGAGCCGGATCTAAAACCCCAACTAACAATTTAGCTACTCATGGCAAGTGAAAAGAGAAAAGAATAAGAAGAATTAAAAATTGCAAGCACAAACATTATATTATTTTAAAATAAAGTACAAAGAACAATTAGAAAGAAAATACCCCTCTTATTCTTCGTCTCTTGAATGTGATTGCAAGTGCTCTTCAATCTTCTACTCTTAACAATCCTTTAATAGTTAACAAAAATCAAATTGAAAATTCAAAATAAAATTGTTCTACTGAAATATGAAAATGAACTAAGCTGTATTTCAGACAAGCCAACCTTCTCAAAAGAGGCAAAATCAAACTATTTATAATCGTTCCTCAAAATCCCTAAAAATAAACTTCCATATTTAAAATTCTTCGAAGTGTGTGGCTGTGCATCACTGCATCGCCAAAAATCACGAAACCAAGAATGGTTGTGCACTCACATGTGCATACTCGTAAATTAGCAGACCTTGAACTTCTCCGAATCATGTATGGCCATGCACTTTGAAGTGCACAGCCGTGCATCTGCACCTTGGCTTCTTTTCTTGAATCAGGTATGGTCATGCACACACTTGTGCACAACTGTGCACTTGGGAATCTTTGCAAAGTGCTCTTTTAGGCTTAGGTACAGTCGTGCACTCCCATGTGCATGACCATGCATGCCTCTTTGTCTTGATTTCACGAATATGTTGAGCTTTCCTCTTCAAGTTCTTGCTTAGACTCCACTTGCATTCAATCTCAACTCAAGCACACATGACCAAACAATATAAAAAGCATCCAAATTAACCAAAACAATTAAAATTCAAATGAAATTATCAAAACCTCTAAAAACCTACGTTCTAAGGAATTTAAGTAAATAATGCCAATATCCAAAGCTATTCTAGACACTTTGACACCTAAAACTCAACTAATTAGTGCTCAAAATCTACTATTTTTTTGCACTTATCAACTCCCCCATACTTGAGCTTTTGTTTGTCCTCAAGCAAAACATGAAACACCGTATTCATAAGAAAAGCTGAACTCATTGCTTAGTTTTAATTTAACTAGCTATGACAATCTTCACTTAATGTAAAGCTTAAAACCCAAAAATTTTAAAAAAATAACTCGAGGTCAAAGACATGTTAAATTATCGTGTGAAGAGCAAACTTCTCAATTGAGTTCATGAAAATGAAAAATTGAAAACAGAGAAAGACGAAAGCAAATAGAAATTAATTCAACACTTGGCTAATCTAAAATTCTTATGCATAATGAACTTTTTAAACTTTATTTTATTTTATAAAAGTCTTCCTAATTGCAATACCCCCCACCTTTCCCATGCTGCTCAGTATGGATATCTCACAAAGGGTCATTTGGATACTCATACTCTATTTAAGAGCATTGGAGTAGAAGGATCTTTTGTTAAGGTGGCTATGAGCAAAGCTAGTTGCTCTTCGTAATGTTATATATATGTATTTTCAATGAAAGAATGAGAAATGTCAAGTAGACCTCCATTTTACACAAAAACTCCTTCATTTTCAGATTATTTTTTTAGCAGTAGCAGCAACAGAGATTCTGTTTTGCTTCAAGAGTTCTTAATGCTTCTTTATCTTATTTTCCAACACTGGTATCAGAGCCCTTATCTTACAAGCTATGAGTGATAGGCTTAACCATGAAGAAGAAGAAGAAGAAGAAAAAGAAAAAGAAAAAGAAGAATGGTTTCAACTCAAAAATTTGATTTTTTTGCTGCAATATTTTGACTTTTTTTTGTAGATTTTAGTTTCTCATAGTGTTAAAATGTTTTAACTTTATTTTTATACCAATTTCATATCATTTAGAGTAAGTTAATGAGCATATTTTTTCAGACTTCTCAATAAGCTTCATTATCATTTCAAAAAATTTTAATTTTTAATTCAAGATCAATTCTAAATTTTCAAATTTTAGTCCAAGATTTGAAATGCTTTAAGAAATACATGTTGAGAAACAATGTTTTAACAAAGACTGTTGAAAGAAAATTTTAGACTTGTAAATTTTATTTTTAAGAAGTTTTAGATTTCAACTCAAGATCAATAATGATTTCAAGTGAATTTTAGAAAGGACCTAGGCAAGTCCTTAAAATGCAAAAGTTTAGACTTGGTAAAGTCCTTAAACATACCAAGATTGTAGAATCAAAATTTAGACATAAATGTTTTTAAACGATAATAGAATTTCAGAGATCAACAATGAACCTTGGTAAGTCCAAAAAGTACATAAGATGGACCAGTCATGTCCTTAAACTGACAAAGATTTGAAGGACCAACATGTCTTTAAGCTGCATTCAGAATTCCAGAATTGAGTTTTGACCTAAGTACATCCTTAAAGTACTAAAAATTTAAGACCTAAGCAAGTTCATAAAATGCAAAATGATTTTAGACCTGATGGAGATTAGTTTCTCCAAAAGAAAAAAAATGAGAAGAGTCTTCTCCAAAATGATATAAAGATTGGAGAGAATTTCTCCAAGACAATAAAAAAAATATATAGGTATTTTTTTAGAGAAGAAGATCAAGAAGGTTTGTTTAAGGAGGAGTAAGATGATCAAGAACATAGTATATTATACTAGTTCAAGAAACCAACTTACAAAGGCCTTTTTTTTTTTCAAGTTCAGTTCCAATTTTAAAGAGGAGTGTTGGAGCATGAAATTGTCACTGAACAAATTAATTTCTTTTTACGTAAATTTATTATAGTGAACAACACTTAGAGGGAATAAATTCCTTTTGTTCTTTGTAAAAAAAGTAAATGTAATTATTAGTTTGAAGTTATTTTATGTTGGAGCAAAAACTCTT
>CATIWM010015115.1:0-25913 GCA_949671775.1 Mallotus repandus | reverse complement strand
ACTTAATAAGTAAAAATAAAAATATAATACAATAAAATAAAATAAGAACTCTCATGAAAATATAACAATAAACACCATAAACATGGATAAATCAACCTTAAAAAAACTACTATACTTAACATATAATCAAATACCCCCACACTTAGCTTCTTGCTTGTCCTCAAGCAAGAAAATGAAAACAATACGTATCAACAACACGAACTCGGCACATTAATCAATTTTAACTTGACCGACTAACAAAATCTCCATTTAATATAAGATTTAAATTATAAAAATAAAATAAACAACTCATGATCAAGAACATACATAAAAATTACCAAGTGGATAGCAAACTCTCTCGTTAAATAAACAAATGTACACAAAGCAATATTCACAAAGAAGAAAAACCAGTCAGACAACATTTTTTATTAGAATTACCTTTAACAAGACACAAAGAAGACTTATATATATTTGCTTGTGGACGTTCCATTCATCAGAATTCCCCGCCTTTCCCGCACTACTCAACGTGGAACCCTTCGAAAGGTCCTTTTAGAATACTTATACTCTTTGAAGAGCATTAAAGTAAAGGAGCATCTATAAATTTGAATAAGAAATTTCAGCTCCCTTTCACAACAAAATTTTATTTTTATTTTTATTTTTTTTAAATTAAGTGTCAATTCCAAGCAATTCCAATAACTCAAGCTATTTGACCCGCTATTTCTCTAATTCCTCTTAAATTATGCACATTTAAATACTCAAAAAGAGAGTAAACATTAGATTCGTTAAAGTGTAAAAATATTTCCTTAACCACAAATTGCTTAAAATGCTTTAAAAACTTAAATCAAACATTACATGAAGATTAAGTCAATTATCAAGAAAACTATACAAATGTGCCAAGCTCATGAGTTTGATAAGTTGCGAGCATTAAAGTTATAGGAAAATGGATCATATTCCTACCCTATGCATGAACATAATACAAAAATAAAACAAACACATCAAATGCAATAATAAAACACATGAATTTCCAATGAGTCAAAATGCCATGCCTATGCAAAATGCACACTAAAAAGAAAATTAAAGAAATAACTAAATGAAGAAAGTGAAAAACTCCCCTAATGGCTGACGGTGCTGTCATAAAGTGGCTTCAACAGTGATCGAAAGCTGGGTTGATTTGGGATGCGGAAGAGCTGTGATGGTGATCGAATTTTGCATCGGCAAGAAATTCAAAGCACTTAATTGTAAAATTTTTTTTATGATTGTTTTCTTTTTATTTTTTTATCTTTTTTTTTTCAAACAACTTAAATTCAAAAGACAAGGATTCGCAATGAATAAAATGCTAATTTTTAGGTCTCTAACACGACCAAAACCATAATTTTTCATTAGGGTTGATGAAGGAAGAGAGTCTCCTTCTCCTTGGGGCATTAGTCCTCCTCGATACACCTTGCATCTTTGACCATTCACTCGAAAACGCTCTCCTTTTGAATTCATTAGTTCGAGTGCATCATGAGAGAAAACTTGTTGCACTTTGAATGGACCACTCCACCTTGATCTTAATTTGCTCAGAAGCAACTTCAGTTTAGAATTGAATAAAAGAACAATATCACCAACTCTAAATTCCGTCTTGAGAATATGAGCATCATGCCATCTTTTTATTTCTCCTTGAAGAGCTTGGTGTTCTCATATGCTTGAAATTGAAACTCATCCAACTCATAGAGCTATAACAAGCGTCTTTCACCGGCTGCCTTCATGGCAAAGTTCAGTGCCTTAATGACCCAATAAGCTCGATGTTCAAGCTCTACCGACAAATGACAAGCTTTCCCAAAAACTAATCAGTAAGGAGATATACCAATGGGAATTTTATATGCTATACGATATGCCCACAGAGCATCATCCAACTTAGACGCCCATTCCTCAAAGAACCCACAGTTTTCTCTAAAATCTTCTCTATCTCCCTGTTAGTGACCTCAACTAGATCACTGGTTTGAGGGTGATATGAGGTAGCAACTCTGTGGTGAACTCCGTGCCTCTTGAGCAATAACTCAAACTGCTTATTGCAAAAGTTTGAGACTCTATCACTAATCACAGCTCATTGTACTCCAAATCTACTGAACAATTTCTTAAAAAATCTTATCACCACTTTAGCATCATTTGTAAGTAAAGGAATAGCTTCCACCCACTTAGACATATAGTCTACCCCAACCAAGATTTATTGGTTCCCAAAAGATGATAGAAAGGGACCCATAAAATCCAATCCCCATACGTCAAAAATGTCCACTTCTTAAATTGATGTGAGTGGCATTTCATTCCTCTTGGAGATATTCCCATGTCTCTAACATTTATCACAGTGTTCCACATACTCTTGGTATCTTTGAATAAAGTGGGCCAGAAAAACCCACTTTCCAACACCTTTGCAGTAGTTTTTGTTGCTCCAAAATGCCCACCATATGCAGAATCATGACAATGAGGCAAAATTTCCAACATTTTAATTTCAGGAACACACTTCCTAATCAGCCCATCTCCATAAATCTTATAGACAAACGGATCCTCCCACAGATAATGCTTTACCTCATAAAGGAAACATTTCCTTTGTTGATAGGAAAATTCTTGTAGTATCACTCCACATGCTAAGTAGTTAGCGATGTTTGCAAACCATAGAGTGCTAAAATGTTGAATCACTAGTAACAAAGCATCAGAAAATTCATCATTGATATCTTCTTCTTGCCTCATTTATTCATAACCCTCTAATCTGGATAAATGGTCAACTACAACATTCTCAAAACCTTTCTTGTCCTTGATCTCCAAGTTAAACTCTTGTAAAAGTAACACCCAATGAATAAAACATGGTTTTGCATCCTTCTTAGCCAAGAGATATTTTATTGCTACATGATCAATGAAAATAATAACCTTTGAACCAAGCAAGTATGACCTGAATTTATTAATAGTAAAAACCACCACAAGCATCTCTTTCTCAGTTATGGTGTAGTTCAATTGAGCCTCTACAAGAGTTCTACTTGTATAATATATAATGTGAACCTTATTGTCTTTCCTCTGACCAAGCATCGCCCCCATAGCGTGGTCACTAGCATCACACATGATCTCAAAAGGAAGTGTCCAATCTGGAGGTAAAATATTTGTGGCTGAAACCAAAGCCTCCTTCAACCTATTAAATGCATTTAAAAAATCATCATTGAATATAAAAGGAGCATATTTAACTAATAATTGGGTTAAAGGCTTAGCAATTAAAGAAATTTTTTTAATGAAATGCCTATAAAAACCCGCATGTCCTAGAAATCCTCGAACTTCCTTGACTGTTGTTGGAGGTGGTAGCTTCTCAATAATTTCTATTTTAGCTCGATCTATCTTGATCCCTGCACTTAAAATAATATGACCAAGGACTATCCCTTCCTCTACCATAAAATGACACTTTTCCCAGTTAAGAACACGGTTAGCCTCTTCACATCTTTTCAAGACCATGTCAAGGTTAAACAAATATAATTAAAAAGAATCACCAAAAATAGAGAAATTGTCCATAAATACCTCCATGATGTTCTCAATGAGATAAAAAAAATTACTGTCATACATCTCTGAAAAGTAGCTGGTGCATTGCACAGTTTAAAAGGCATGCGTTGGTAAGCAAAAGTCCTATATGGGAATGTAAATGTTGTTTTCTCCTGGTCCTCTAAAAAAATAAAAATCTAGTTGTAACCTGAATAACCATCTAGAAAATAGTAGTATGCATACCCTGCTATCCTCCAACATTTGGTCAATGAACGAGAGAGGAAAATGGTCCTTCCTTGTGGTTGAGTTCAATTTTCGATAATCAATACATACTCTCCACCCATCAACCATTCTCTCTGAAATCAACTCATCGGTTTCATTTTCCACAATAGTTATTCCACTTTTCTTTAGTACACACTGCACCGGGCTTACCCACTCACTATCAGAAATTGGGTATATAATGTTTGCATCCAACAACTTGATAATTTCCTTCTTGACTACCTCCTTCATGTTTGGATTCAAGCACCTTTATCTCTCTGTGATAGGTTGACTCCCCTCTTCAATATGGATTTTATGCATAACAATTGAAGGACTAATCATCTTGATGTCTGAAATCTGCCACCCAATTGACTTTACCCTATTTCTCACTATTTCACATACCTTTTTTTCTTGTTCAATGGATAATTTGTTGGAAATGATAATGGGTAAAGTATTTTCCTCCCCTAAAAAAGTGTATCTTAAATAGGTAGGTAAAAGTTTAGGCTCTAATTTGGGTGGTTTAACAACAGATGGGGGAATAGAGTTGTCACTACGCACTAAAATTTCAGGTTTAACAAAAGTGACTTCTTGTGAGGGCTCACTATCTATTTCACATTCTAAACTTTTGTCAAGAATTTCTTTGTTCAAATTCATTCCCCTTATGCACTCATCTATAACTTCCACTCTCATGCAAAATTCCTCTTCTATTGGGTACTTCATCAATCTAGGCATCACAAATTTTACACTTTCATCACCAACCCTAAGAGTGATTTTTCCCTCATGAACATCTATGATGACTCTCCCAGTATTTAAAAATGGTCTCCCAAGAATTAGAGGACACTTACTATCCTCTTCAAAATCCAAAACTACAAAATCCATATGAAAGATAAATTTGTCTACCTTAACCAAAACATCTTCAATGATCCCATGTGGTTTCTTTATAGAATGATCCGCAAGTTGCAAAGTCATATTCGTAAGGGTTAACTCGCCAAGCTGTAATTTCCTGAAAAGAGAAAATGGCATAAGGTTAATACTTGCACCCAAATCGCATAAACATCTAGGAAATTCTTAAGCACCAACTACATAAGGAAGAGTAAAGCTCCCTGGGTCTTTTAATTTAGTTGGTATTTTGCTAGTGATGATAGAGCTGTAAGTTTCTGTTAATTCCACAGTCTAGTTGTCATCCCATCTCCTCTTGTTGGTGATATTATCCTTAAGATACTTGGCATATGATGGCATTTCTGTAAGAGCTTCAACAAAAGGAATATTAAGTTCAAGTTTTTTAAAAGTATTTAAAAACTTACCAAACCTCTTTTGATCATTGGGTTTCTTCAATCTCTGTGGAAAAGGTAACATTGTCTCATATTTCTGTGAATTGGGCACAGGGGGTTGCTCCTTCTCATCACTATCTATTATTTGTTGCTTCTTGCCTTCCTTAGAATTATCATCCCTATTTTGAATTTTCTTGCCTTGTGTTTCTACTACTTCTTTCTTGAGCTCATCTCTTGATCTTATCTCCTTGCCACTTCTCAATGTAATGGCTTTCAGTTGCTTCCTTGGATTTGTTTCAGTATTACTTGGAAGGTTCCCTTAATTTCTTTGTGCTACTGCATTAGTAAGCTGTCCTAATTGTACTTCAATATTGTGAATTGAAGAAGCATGATTTTTTACAATCTTATCAAACTTGGCCTCCATCTGCTTCTGATTTTCATCTTGATGGCTCATTTTTTGGATATAGCCTCCAAAAATTTATCCAATTTATTTTCCATTGAGGTCATGCGATCTTGATAATGTTGTTGAAAACCCAGAGGTACTTGCCTTGCTATATTGTTCTGAAAACTTTGGGTAACCAAATTGTTATTATTGTTCTAAGAAAAAATTGGGTGATTCCTCCATCCCGGATTGTGAGTGTTTGAGAAAGGATTGTTACCCTGTTTTTCTTGAAATTGGTTCCCAACAAAGTTGACTTGCTCTAAGCTTGCATCTCCATATACACCATTGTTGACATATCCACATTCTCCAATTGAGTGCCCTACCATATCACAATTTTCACATGACAACTGTGAAGTTGTTGCACCACTGTATTTCTTTGGTTGATATCCCCTAATTGCTTTGAAAGTGCGTCGATTTGGGCTTGAAGAGAAGTCACTACATCTACCCCAATTTTGCCTCCTTGCCTTGCTAGGTTTTGATGCTCTGATGGCCAAAGACAGTTATTATTCGCCATCTCCTCCAAAAGTGAAAATGCAGCCTCAACTATTTTTTGCATCAAAGAACCTCCAACTGCTGCATTAATGGTGTCTCTAGTGGATCGAGTAACACCATTATAGAAAGTTTTGATGAGCACATCCCTTGGCAAACCATGATGAGGATAGCTCCTTAGCAACTCTTTAAATCTTTCCCATGCATCACTTAAGGATTCCATCTCAAATTGTTGAAAGGTAGTAATATCCTTGATAATCTTTGCTGTCTTTGAAGGTGGGAAATATTTTGCTAAAAAAAATTTTGCCAGTAGATCCCATGTGGTGATAGAGGCAGGTGGCTGTGAGTTCAACCATGCCGTAGCTCTATCCTTAATGTGAATGGAAAGAGTCTCAAGCGAATTGCATCATTCGACACCCCATTATATTTGAAAGTATCACAGATTTCTAAGAAATTAGCATTATGAGCATTGGGGTCTTCATTTGCCAAGCCATAAAACTGAACACTTGACTGGATCATTTAAAGTAAGGTCGACTTAATTTTAAAATTATTAGCATTGATTGTTGGCCTTGCAATACTTTGCCTTATACCATCTAGACCTGGCATGGCAAAATCCAAGAGTGTTCTTTCTTCTTCTCGTTGTTCTGCCATGGTACTCGATTCCTCTTGAGAATTCCTCCTATTCTCTCTTTCAAACCATGTAAGTTCTGGAATAAAAATGAGAGGATCTGTTCCTGTTCTTCGAGTATTATGCATACACCAAAATAATTCCTGCAATAATAAAAACATTTTGAATATCCAAAAATAAAATAAAATAAAAACTTGTCCTAAAAATAATTCATCCTATTTGGTGTATGCTATCTAATTACAATTGTACTAAAAATCACCCTAAGGTAGATTTCTAGGAAAGAGTGGTGGGTCACAATGGCCCACTTAAGTACCACACTCCTAGATAAAATTTTACCAAGACAAGTAATTTAATAGCACAATAATTCACGACAACTATACCCAACAATAGGTAAACTTAAATCAAGAAAAACAGAACCAATTATGTTGTTAAACTTATTCAGTCCCCCGCAACGGGCGCCAAAAACTTGATTGATTCTGACAAGCCTACGAGTTTGCTAAGTAATATAGAAGAAGTAAAAGTCAATCCCACGAGAATTGAATGTCTATCCAACTATTAATTCTATTTTAAACTTGTTTAAGAATCAAATATTAAGTGAATTATAATTGCTAATTTTTAATAGCTAAAATGAAACTAGAGAATAAATCAATTAATTTTAACAAGCAATGATGAGAATGATGTTAGGATTGTATCACTATATTTTAATCAAGCAAATCACAAGAAATTAATATTTCTTTTTATTGTAATTCTTGGAGTTTCAATGATAGCAATTAATCTCTCTCTCAAGTAAAAATTACTTAATTTATTTTTATCAAGTGAAAAGGCTTTAACTAATTCTCATTAAATTAAAATCTAATCAAGTTTAGTAAATAAATCATGAAGCACATCTAATTGAAATTAAAACAATTTAAGCTATCTCTAGACTTAAATCAATTAATCAAGCATTCATATTCCTTTTAAGATTAATATTTCTCAATAATTAACCTTAGTTAAAAAAATCAATTATAAATGGCCAAATCATAAACAATTAAAATTAATGAATGTTTAATGCAAATTAAAAGAAAGATAAATAGCTTAATCAACTTAAATTAAAATAAGTTCAACAATCCCTTACATGAATAAATTGAACTAAACATAATATTCATCATGTTCTCAAATTCAAAAAAATAAAATACATAAAAAAACTTATAAAAGTCTAGAAGAGAGAAAAAAAAAAACTTTTTTTCTTATTAAGCTCTTCCAGCAATCTTCTTATACTCCACGTCCTTCTTCTTCTCTTCTCTACTTCTTCACTCTCTCTTTTTATTTTTCTTTTCTAATTTGTCTCTTGCTTGTTGTTTGCTCACTCCATGCATAAAATGGCAGAGTAAATGACCTTTACATAGCCATAAAAGATGGCTATTTTTCAACCTTTAGCAGGTTGTCAGTTGGCAAGTTTTCAATCTTTACTGCACCAAATTCGATGCAGTAAAGTTTTAATTTTTTTTTAATTCAAAAGTTTATAGCAACTTTTGACTTTTGTTTAGTAGTTCAAGATTTTGTTAGGAAGGGATTTTGTTGTTACTTCTCCATGACCAACAGATACCCCTTTTTTCCTAGTTTCTCATCTTGTTGGTACAAATGGTTGGTCCTACAAAGATAAAGTTGAATTAATTATCTCCTTATTGAACCTCAAACACACTTATTAAATTGATTAAAAAGTTTAAAGCATAACAAAAACAAATTACATAAAGAAATAAATGATAGTAAAAATTAATAAATAAAAATAAAAATATAATAAAATAAAATAAGAATTCTCATAAAAATATAACAATAAACACCATAAACATGCATAAATCAACCTAAAAAAAAACTACTACACTTAACATATAATCAGTGAACCAGTCCTTTCCGATGTTGGACCGGTTTGAAACTGATTTCGAATTTAACAAGTTTCAATTTTAATTTTAACCAAACCAATTTCGGTCCGATTCTAAACTCGAATATACCGTTCCAAGCCCCTCAATAAAAAATTCTAAGATATCATAATTTGGTCACCCCATGTATAATTCAATTAGTTTTTTTATGCATCTTTCAAAAGTACAACAAACTATACATATTTGAATGTTTTTTTGAGATTGAATAATAGAGAGTGACACTGCCCTTTTAAATTAGATGATAATTAATTTCATTAATAATGAAATAATAAAGTTCAATAACTACCAAAATAATTTATTCAAATTAATTCTACCAAAATATCCATCTATTATAATTTATTTAATTAATTTTTTAGAAATGAAGAAAAATAATTAAATAATGGACTAGCAATATAAATTAAGGCTGAACCAATAATATTATAAAAAAGGTTGAACCAATAATACGATAAATTATCAATTATAACCAATAATACGATAAATTATCAATTAATCAATAAAATTCAATAAATTCCCGCTACAAAAATCATCTAGAAAGGTCATATTGCCACCATTGCCATCATCACAGCAGCTGCAACAAAAATCTGGTACCAAGATGCCATAAATTTGTAGGTTCTGGAAATCAAGTTATCAAGTGGCGCCATCTCTGGGAACCTTTTAAGTCAAAAGCCATTTTTACCTACCGAGCTAAAATAAAGTTCACATCATGACGTCCAGCCCACTAACCATGGATACTCAGATCAATCCCCCAAGATCAACCTCAGATGCTCTCACTAACCTATCAGCCCCTGTCCCTCCTATTAACCTGTCGACTCCTGTCTTACCTATCTATCCATTAGCACTCATTCATCATGCAGGGTTATCGTCCCATATCCCTTTTAATACACACTTGTCATCTGTAGTCACCCAGGGCTGGGAAACTCCAAGCATAAGCTTTCCCTACTATGCTCCTCTGTATTATACTAACAGATCCATCCCTTCCGTGCCCTTCCCAAGTATTTTAGGAACCCCCATCACAAACACACTAGACCTAAACACAGTAACCCAAACATTCAATTTGCCTCTAATGAATAGAGAGGCGATGATCCAGAGCATCCAAGTTTAGATGGCTCTCATGCAATAACAATTGAACGCCCTTATCCAAAATAGTAATCTCGGAGCAGATAATATATAGAATAATGTGAACTTGCCACCCATAACTACCTAGAGTGCTCATGGATGGGACAAAGAAGCCCGGAATGATCCAGAAGGGGAGTCTAGTACAAGCCATCCAATGTTAGATGACTCCCAGATAGCCCATAAAGTTGAACAAGTAATCCAGAAAACTCAGACGGGACTGAGGAATGAAGACAAATGCATGCTAGAAGGAACAACGCCTTTCATAAGCAAAATGAATAAGACCAAGATCCTATTCAAGTTCAAATTGCCTCAGTTGGAACAATATGATGGCACCGGAGATTCGGTCAACCACGTGTCATCATTTAGAACAAAAATGATGCTTTAGAATGTTAACGATGGTATTTTATGCCGAGTCTTCCTTAGCACACTCACTAAAATTGCTCAGAGGTGGTTTCACTAGCTGTTAAAGAACTTTATTTCATCTTTTGAAGAGTTGATCAAAAAGTTCAAAATGTGGTTTGTCACTAATGTTCTTCCTGCTAAAAGCATAAATGATCTTCGAACATGCAGATAGGAAATCAATGAATCGTTAAGAAGTAACTTGGATAAATTCAATAAGGTGGTTATGCAAATCAAAAACTTAAGTGATGAAGTGGCTATTGAAGCACTAAAGAATGACACTCGATTGGGAAAACTCAAAGATAAGATCTTGACAAAGGAGCCACGTACCTTCTCGAAAATCAAGTTTATGGCTACCAAACTAATCAAGATGGATGATGACAGACGATTGCGTAGGGATGACGAAAAGCCACGTTTCAAAAAGAATAAAAGAACTGATCAAATAAGACACCTAGCTCCCTAAAATAATTTTAAAAACTCAACAGAAGGATTCAGAAGAGAAACTGAGGGATTTACACCCTTAAATGCTTCCAGATAAAAAATTCTCATATGGATTAGAGAAAACGGAGTGGGCATAACTCTAGCCAGGAAGCTAACCCCCCCTCCCCCCCCCCCAAGGAGAGAAGCACCAGACAGAAATAAGTACTGTCAATATCATCGAGGCTTCGGGCATGAAACAGATGCATGCCAAGACCTTGCATGGTCGATCTAACAATTAATCAAAAATGGGAAACTGGGAAGATTCACAAGAAATTGAGATCCGAGTGATCAAGCTAAGATTCCCCAGACATAAAGAAAGCTCGTAATGAAGTAGCCAGAGTTATTAACATGATTATCGGAGGTGAAACACCAATAGAGAAGAAGTTGAAAAGACCATGGAGGGAAGAATGCCGAGTATCTAGATGAAGGCCGACCATCACATTCAGATCTGATGATGGGAAGCATGTCCAATATCCCCATAATGATGCCCTAGTCGTGAGTGCATACATCCAAAATTATCTGGTGAAAAGACTTCTGATAGATGAGGGTAGCACTATCAATGCACTTTCATGGAATGCTTACAAAGCCATGGGAGGTTTGATCACTGATTTGAAAATAATTAAAAATTCTATCACTAGCTTTTATGGAGGAACAACCCAGCTAATAGGAGTGGTAGATCTCCCACTAGCCTACAATGGGATCATCGGAAGGCCAATTCTATATGAGATTGATGCTGCCACAAGCATCAGGCGGCTAACCATGAAAATCCCTTTAGAAAATCGAGTAATAACTATACGCGGAGATTAGTCCATGGCTAAACAATACTATCAAATGATAGTAAAGCTGCAAATGGTAGCGTTCCCTTTGGAAGCTTTGGAAACAGAAAAGCAGGGAGCTAATCCAGAACCTGTTGACCAGGTCCAGACTCTACAGATAGCTAAAGGTGAGACAGTCAGAATTGGTAGTGAATTTGATGAGAACATCAACAAGGAAACTAGTGAAGTTCTGAACAAGCATTTAAATAGCTTCACTTCATAAGCATCCAAAATTGTAGGAGTAGATCCTCGGATCACCTCTCACAGCCTGAACATTAACCCCAGAGTCAAACCCATGGTTCAGAAGAAGAGGAAGTTTGCCTATGAGAGGCAAAAGGTATTCGTTGAGGAAACTAAAAAGCTATTGGATGCCAGATTTATCAGAGAAGTAACACATTCTGAGTGGGTGGCCAACGTGGTCCTGGTCAAGGAAGCTAATGGAAAATATAGAATGTGCATTGATTACACAGATTTAAATAAAGCATGTCCCAAAGATAGCTATCCCTTACCAACAATTGATCAATTGGTAGATTCAACAGCCTCCACAACTTGTATAGCTTTATTGATGCTGCCCAAGGATACCACCAGATTCCAATGAAAGAGGAAGACCAAGAGAAAATATCCTTCATCACACATGAGGGTCTTTACTGTTATAGAGTCATGCCTTTTAGATTGAAAAATGTCAGAGCAATATATCAGAGGCTGATGAATCATGTCTTCTAAGATCAGATTGGGAAGAATGTAGAAGTATATGTAGATGATATTATCATCAAGAGCCAACACGCAGAATAACATGTCGAGGATCTTAAACAAATTATTGATACTCTCGATCAGTACCAAATCAAGTTCAACCTAGATAAATATGTCTTCAGAGTAAAAGCTGGGAAGTTCTGAGGCTTCATAATTTCACACAGAGGAATAGAGGCAAATCCAGAGAAGATGGACGCTGTTTTGAACATAAAAGCTCCTAGAACACTGAATGAACTCAAAAGCTTAATGGCAGGATAACAGCTCTTGGAATGTTCATCTCATGCTAGGCCAAGAAGTGCTTACCCCTATTTCGAGCTCTAAAAAACTCCAAATGATTTGAATGGAATGATGAATGTCAGGCAGCGTTTCAAGAAATAAAAAAAGTTTCTATCATCACCTCCATTGCTTAGCAGACCAATTCCAAACAAAGTTTTATACTTGTATCTCTGCATTGGACATGCATCCATTGCCGCAGTATTGGTTCGAGAAGAAGGAAGCAAGCAAAGCCCAATTTACTATGTCAGTAAGATCCTCAGAGGCTTGGAAGTCCGGTATCCCAAATTGGACAAACTCGCTATGATGGTCGTCTATATATTTAAGAAGCTCAAACAATACTTCCAAGCTCACTCAATCAGAACCAACTCCCCCTTGCAAAAAATCCTTCAGAGGCCTGAAATGTCAGGAAGATTGGTCCAATGGTCTATTCAGCTAGGTGAGTTTGATATTAGTTACGAGCCTCGCCACCAGATAAAAGCTCAGTCACTGGTGGACTTCATCCGAGATGACAGTAAAAGAAGTAGTTTCTATACCTTATCTGGAGTGGAAGCTATATATTGACGGAGCATCAAGGGCTCAAGGATCTAGAGCTGGGATTATTTTCATTCGGCCTAGTAAGGTCAGAATTAAATATGCAGTCTAGATCAAATACAATGCCACAAACAACGCAACTGAGTACGAAGCATTGATTATAGGACTTAAGTTAACCATTGAGGTGAGGGTCGAGCATCTCAAAGTCTACTCTGACTCTCAATTAGTGGTCAACCAAGTTAAAGGGACATACTAGGTCAAAGAGCCAAGCATGGTCAAATAAGTAGAGAAAGTAAGACAACTCCTAAGGAAGCTTGAGCAAGAAGGAGGCAATGGAAATACTGTAGATGCCCAAAAGTGAGAACACAAAAGCAGACCTGTTAGCAAAATCAGCATCAAAAGCTGGCCAAATCTTCAACGAGTTTGAGCTAACTGAGGAGCTGACTAGGCCATGCATCGAGGAAGTGGAAATTATGAACACTCAGGATGTGGCGAAGTGGATGAAGCCAATCATTGAATACCTGGATCATGGCACTTTACCTTAAGACAAACTTAAAGCTTAGAAGATAAAGCTCAAGGCTACGCATTATTCCATGTATAAACTCTATAAAAGATCTTGTCTCACCCATGGTTGAAGTGTGTATCTTCGGAGGAAGGCAACTACATACTCAGAGAAATCCATGAAGGGATATGTGGGGCTCATAAAGCTCAAAGCTCATTGGTCAGAAAAGCATTGATGCAGGGATATTACTGGCCCACTATGTCCAAAGATGCATTGAAACTTATCTAGAAGTGTCCTAAAAGCCAACAGTTCACTCAGTTGTATCACAAGCCATCTAATACCCAACATCCCATTGGAAGCTGATAGCCCTTCGCAATTTGGGGAATGGACATCTTAGGACCCTTCCCAGTTTCAACATCTCAGATGAAGTTCCTAATTGTAGCCATTGACCATTTTACCAAGTGGGTAGAGGTCGAGACAGTTCCAACCATTACAGAGGCTCAGATACAATACTTCTTTTGGAAGGAAGTCATCTAGAGATTCATAATACCACACACTCTGATCATAGATAACAAAAAGTAGTTTGACAATGACAAGTTAAAAATATTTTGTTTAGATCTGGGCATCAAGCTCAGGTTTACTTCAATAGCTCACCCTCAAATGAATGGGCAGACAGAGGTCACCAACAGAATCATTATGCAAGGATTAAAGAAGAGACAAGATGAAATGAAAGAAAACTAGGTAGAAGAGCTTAATAATATCATTTAGGCATATAGAACAACACCCAAGAGTTCAACTAGAGAAACACCTTTTAGACTAACCTATGGAATGGATGTTGTGATCCCTGTAGAGATTGGGTCATTAAGCTACAGATTAATAGGAGAATTAGACTTGGAGATTAACAACATTAATGCTTGGATATGCCTAGACTTACTTGAAGAAAGAAGAGAATAAGCATCCATTATCTCAGAGGCTCAAAAACTAAAAGCCGCTGGATATCACAATAAACATGTTCGACCAAAATAGTTTAAAGTCGAAGACCTGATGTCAAGAAGAGCAGACATTGGCAAAGGAAATTCTGGAATAGACAAACTCAGACCTAACTAGGAAGGTCCTTATCAGATTACAGAAAAAGTTACTAAAGGTACATACGAGATACAAGATTTACAGGGTAGAGAATTGCTAAGATATTGGAACTCAGATAGTCTGCGCAAATATTATCAATAAGAGATTGTACTTAGTAGAAGAGAAAGATGATTTAAAGTAATAAATGTACTATTTCTATTAACTCTTAAAGTCTGTGTAACAAAAAAAGTAGAAAAGAAGGAAACTATTCAACATTTACATTAGCCCGGGATTTCAGAGGCAACTCAACACCAACATACACTGGACTTGGGTTCTTAGAAGATTAATTTTTAGTTGTTTGAGCTATCTCAATGGTAGTAGATGACTTCTCTCCAGTGACTTCAGGCTCAGTTGGTCGCTCAAAGGTGGCTCCCTTAGCAGCAATTACTTTCTTTTTAGAAGCCTTTAGGTCCTTTTGCCACTTACGAGCAGATTTCTTCATAGCTTCTGCCTCCAAAGCCAGCCTGGCTAGATCATTAGATGTTAATTTCTCCAGCTCAGAGAAGTCCAGGTCACCGTGCTGAGCAAGCAGTACCCTCATGGACTTAGACTTATAGGCTTTGAGAAATTCGCTTACCATTTCCCAATAAGACTTCAAGTCTGCCTTTTGGGCATCCTTCTCTTCAGCCAAATTTTTCTTCAAAGCCTCTAGGTCGGCATCCTGCTATTTAATTCTTTTGGTTAGCTAGGCCTAGGTATGCTTAAGCTCTTGAATCTTTTTCTTGCAAGACTCAACTTCAGACTTCCCCTTAGCCTGCTTTATCTCTGCAATCTTTAGAGCACGCCTTACTGCGTCAAGTTTTTTCTCATATTCCAGCTCAATGGAACAAAGTTTTTGTTCCTTCAAACTATTTTCACTCTTCAAAAGTATTGGTTATCCTTTCACAGCAACAACCCTTGTGCCAATTGGAAAGAAAAATGTCAAGTCTCAGAAAACTTAAAAACAAATGAAAATCTAAAGGTTCAAAATAGGTACCTCCAGTGTCTGTGAAATCAGAGCATCAGAAAGCTCGTCCTTGTCTAGGTCCATCCACCGTAATATATCCTTCTGAAGACATAAGGACTCAGCATATTGATCTCGAACTTGAGCATTTTGGATGCTTAGAGGATTCATTCTTTAGAGGATAAATTTCCTCATGTCCAGACATCCAAGGATCTAAAGACGTTTGATGAATAACCTACTCTCCTCTATCAGCTCCTCTTTATCCAGATCTGGCTCCCGTGTACATTTTCTTGGAACTTCGGTGGTTTCGGTAGCCACCACCTGGATTGGAGGCATCGCTGGATTATTAACAATTGCTGAAGGTGGATTAAAATGAACCTCAAAATCACCTTCCTCCTGGGTTAAGTCCGTGACATCAAGATTTAGCCCAAGCGACTCTGATTACTCGTCATTTGCAATGTTCATTCCGTCTGCAAAAGCAAAATAATCAACCATCTACAAAATAAAACGAAACAATGAAGTTAGAATATACCTTCAGAAGCTCAAAATTTACCAGCTACAGCCCTATCTCCCAAATAGACTCGTCGAATGTATCGACGAGAGCAATTCTCAGCAGATGTGCCCTTAGTTATACTTTCTTCGTGCAACCGGCACACCAACTGTTTGTCCTCCTTAGGTAGGTTGGGAAGGTGCCTCACTTTGTGGCTTTCGTCTACCCACATGTGCTGGATATTAATAAAATTTGAAGGATGTTCAACTAGGAAAATCTGTGCCTCCAATACTTCTGTAAATTTGGAAGCTTGACAAAAGTACTGTTATTTGGAGTAACTGACAATGAGAAGTTTAGTTCCCTCTTTTTCTTATTGAAACTATACATGAACCAAAACATCTCTAAATCTGGTTCTCTATTCTCTTTGTGTACAAGCTCTGTGTACCCTGTTAAGATCCTATAACTATTGGGATGGAGTTGCCCAGGAGCAATATTAAACCTATTAAAAAAAGCCGTTATAAATGAATCTATTGGAAATCGCAGACCACCTTCTAATCGGTCCACATACACCACCATCCTCACCATATCTGTAAAAGGCTCATGAGCCTTAAAACCTATCTTAACAGTGCGCAATAAGAAGTCATTTGGAATACTATATCTTCGCCTATACCACCCAACATACTCTCATCCACTCTGGACTCAAATATATCTGACTTCATTTATTCCCGTGGAGCCATCACCAAGCGAGAAGAAGAAGAAAAGCAATGTTAATGCAAACAGAAGAATTTTTACTTGAAAATTTGAAGATTCCGACAGTAAACAATAACAAAGGCAGATGGGCGAATAGAGCACACATGACAGTGAAAGAAGCAAAGTGAATAGGAGACGCAGTAATGGTTTCTCTTTGCAACCAAATTTTCTATTTATAAAGCAAAAGAAGAATCCAGAAGGACACCAGGTACCCTTAGGGTGAACTGCTCACAAGACATCTCTCAAGGGTAAACCAACTAATACACCCCTGCTATAAACACTCATTACCAGCGCGGTTACTAACACTGTTTTCCTTTCAACTGAGGTGATTCTTCAACCACATGGTGTGTTAAAACATCTCCTATTCTGAAAAATGAACAGACACAACAATTATACCAATTTGAAATTCAAAAGCATATCAAAAGGCATAAAATCTAAAACTGCATTTCTTGCTGCCAGCTGTCCCAGATCTTGGGTAGCTATATTGCACTGAGCATCTCACAAAGCCGATTATATATGGAAACTCACACTCTTAGGTCGCTATATTGCACTAAGCATCTCACAAAGCCGAGTATATGTGGAAACTCGCATTATCGGGTCGTTATATTACACTGAGCATCTCACAAAGCCAAGTATAAATGGAAACTCTCATCCTTTGGTCGCTATATTACACCGAGCATCTCACAAAGTTGACTATATATGGAAACTCGCACCCTCAGGTCGCTTTTCAGTACTGAGGTTTTCAAAATTCAGCATTAGCTTGTCCCATTCTACGTGTTACTAAAACACTGGTGGGTTAATCCCTCGGGGCGTGTATTAACACTGAGCATCTGTATAAGTCCAGTTGGCATCTCTTTGTTATTTCATTCAGATATCTAAAATTTAAAGACTCAGTATCGAGCATCTCGACCTTCAGTGGCTGAGGCTGGCCACCTCAACTCACCTTTCAGCATCAACACGAGATTCTCAATCTCTCCATCACAGCTTTTACTTCGAGTTATCATCATCGCATATAATGAATTTCAGAAACCTTGAACATAAATATCCGACCAAACTTTCGGGAGGGGGGGGGGGTGGGACTCTTGATACCCCTCTGGCAAATTCCTATTTAATTGATACTTTATTTTCCTTAACAAAAGGTTTACTTGCAGAACAAGGATACCCAATCCAAGTAGGAAATGGAAACCCTTATCAGGAAGGCTCTTGGAGTAGACTTCCCACATTGGAACAAGTCCTACACAGAAGAGGAATCTTATTCCTCTCAGGTTTGAGCATTATACTCTCTATAAATACTCTTCACTTCTCCCTCAACTATTCATTCTATTCCTTTAGCTCATTGCTCTCTCTATCTCTCTAAATTTTCTCTCTACTCTATTTCTAACTTAAGCATTGGAGGGTTTGTGGGGGAAACTCTACATCTCACCTTACTCCTTTGTTGGTTGCTTGATCACAGGACTCGGAGGTTCCAAAAATCAAGTTATCAGGCATAAATCTCAGCATAGCCAGCTCCAAGTCTTGGATTCGTGATGTGGTTCCTCTCTCTCTCTATCCATAGTGGCCTGCTAGTGTAGCCGACCACTACACTATAAATTTTTTTAAAATTATTTATGTGCCCCAAATATAGCGAGTAAATTGAATGGGATGGGAAAATTTTATGTAATTTGTTGCAGTCTACAAGTATAGCAGGCCTTGACATGAATATTTTTTCAAAGTAAAATTTTGAATGTGAATATTGTATATGGAAAAACAAGCTTAGTTCGATTCAGATTTTAATCGAGCCCTTGTGACTATCGAGATATATATACACATCCACGTATACAAAATTCTATTCTACACATGAACTAGGTGAACTTTATACATCAGGTGTAGAATAGAATTTTTCAATATCTACATATCCTCTTGCTTTGAATTAAAAATTGGAAAAAAAAATTGAATAAAGAGTGAATACCTAATCTGTCACCAATATGAAATACTTTTTCCTAAGCCCGTATGGTATAGTTAACATTAAGCTTCCAGCCATCATGATCTCCAACAATAAAATCTGTTGCCATTACTACTGAAGGAAGGACAATCGCTACAATGGCCAACATAGCAACAAAATGATTAGAAGTCATATTATAGAATAATTAAATAACTTGATACAGTTGCTTTTAATTAATCTCCAAAGTATATAGTTGAACTTCTATAATTAATACCGTATAGAATGTCTCAAAAATAATAACGTATAGTAGCAACTACCAAATGGTCGACAAAAAAAAAAAAAACCATTGGATTACCCAGTTTGAATAATATGACATATAGTACAGGCTTTAGAATATAATATTTTCTCTTCTTGTTTATTTGGGTCAGAATTTTTTTTGGAGAAATTACATAAAAAACTCCAACCTTTGGGGTACTTTCAAATAAAATTCTATCTAATTTTTTCTTTCAAATAAAATTATAACCATTAAAATGTTATAAAAAAAGCTCTCATTGGATGACTATATTGGTAACAGGAGATGAAACTCTTTTTTTCTGATATGTGGGGACTACTTGAATGACTGTACTGGTTATATGAGATGAAACCGATGCATTTGCCCCAAATTGATATTTTCTCCCCTCCAATTGAGTGTTTCATTTTTGATTAACAGGATGTTTAGACAGATAAAAGTGCAACTTAATTATTACAATAAAAAACTTAGTATACTAGGTATATGAAATTTTAACTTAGCATACTAGGTTATGAAATTTCAACAAAAAACTCAGCATTACCAGTATAGTCATCCAATGATGACTTTTTTTGATAACATTTTAAAGGTTATGATTTTATTTGAAAGAAAAAATTGGATAGGATTTTATTTGAAAATACCCCCAAAGGTTGGAGTTTTTTTATGTAATATCCCCATTTTTTTTTGGGTTACATAAAAAATGCATGGTTCTCTTGTGTTGCTATATTTAATTACATTTTAATTCAAAATATGATAATAATAGAATTCTTTCATTAATTTTAAATTTTAAGCAAAAATTAAGGTTATATATATATATATATAGAGAGAGAGAGAGAGAAAGAGAGAGAAAGAGAGAAGATAAACACAACGGGCCTCAATTATGAAAAAGGCCATACTTTCCAATTATATTGCCCCATGTTTATGGGGGCAATTTCGTTCTTCCATAAAAAAAAAGAAAATGATAGGGTCGCTACGTCAATTACTACTCATATATATATATATATACACACATGTTACTATATTTAATAGTTTTATTGTGCCTAGGCGACCACCCAGGAGCATGGCGACGACGCTGGCCATTCCAGGTCATCTTCTTGCGGCACAGGATGAGTCTTTAGGATACCCTGCAATGGATTATCTTGATCGGCAGACATAGTATACCTCTTAGTTCGAGCTCAATTCCTTTGGTCGCCTCCTTCCTGTCACCTTCCATGCGGTAAACAAATAATAGGTAGGGGGTGGACTACGAGACTCGGGTAAGCGAATGCTTGACATTTCACTTTTATTTAATTACATTTTAATTCAAAATATGATAATAATAGAATTCTTTTATTAATTTTAAATTTTATAGAAGATAAATATAATGGCGGGCTGCTCAATTACGAAAAAGGTTATGCTTTCCAATTATATTGCCCCATTTTATGGGAGTAGTTTTGTTCTTCTATTAAAAAACAGAAAACGACAGGATCGTTACGTCAATCACCACTCATATATATATATAACTGCTCCCATCATGAAATATATTAAATTTCATCAGAACTGATGATGGGAGCAGTTATTCTCATCTTTTAATTCAGGTAAGAAACATTTGAATATCATACTTTATAATATTTTTGGAGAGAGGTGACCATTAAACCATTATTCCATTGGCACTATATTCATTATTTTAATACATGATAGTACAAGAAGAGTTTAAATTTTTAATGATCACCATTCTTTTGGTTTTAATATTTTCAAGAAATTAAACACCTAATTACTTGTAGAAATACTTGTTGATCTAATCTTTAATCGATAGTTTTGATGGGATGAATATCTTTGGGCGGATGTATTTCGTTATAAAATGTCCGAATAAACTTTATTCGGGGCATAATTCGTAGGACCAATTCAACATTGGACTAAGAACGGTTGCACATTGTGCCTTGTTGCTTGGGACAGTAGCTAGAGCCAACACAACTGGAGTTGAAGAAGTTACAGCCTCAGCTCAACTTTAGTAGGTCTACACCAAATGTAACATTTTTTTTTCATTAATAGAGAAGGATCATTAACCTGAATACATTTATGGACTGCATTATAAGAGTTAATTCTTTAAATTTTTTAAATTAATTTTACAGACAGATATAACAACAGGTTCATACTTTATGTCTCAAGATGTTTTCGAAAAGTAGTGACTTGATTAAAAAAAAAAACCTCAAAACTAAGAGATAGACATTGCAGGATAGTTAACTCCATAAAGATCATAATGAAGCTAGGAGAGACGCCATCTAAGGGTCGATGAATGTGTGAACTCCTATCAGCAGGGTAGCTACAAATGAGCCCATCCGAATTAATTTCATCAATAACAAAATAATAAAGTTCAATAAATACCAAAATAATTCATTCAAAAAATGAAACTGACTTTAATTCTACCAAAAATCCATCTATTATAATTTATCTATTAACATTTTAGAAATGAAGACACATAATTAAATAATGGACTAGCAGCATAAATTAAGGCCGAACCAATAATATTATAAAAAAAAAGGTTGAACCAATAATACAATAAATTATTGTATTATTGTATAAAAAAAAAGCTATAAATCTGTAGGAATCACTTCATTTAGGAGCCGGTGCTGGTGCTGCTGAACCATCAGATACAGTAATGACTAGCTTCATCCCTTTATCACAGTGATCCGAAAAACCACAAATGTACCATTTTTTGCCTGGCTGGCTAAGTGTAATGTTGTCATTTCCACTGCTAAAAAATTTACCTCCTGTTGAATTGCATGCCTTGAAGGCAACTCCATTCACTCCATACACATTGTGTGGTGTTTCGTATTTAAACACTGCAAAAATTTTATTGTACATTTAATTAGCATTATTTTCTTCTAATTATATGTTACTGATTATTATTGCGTTAATCGACACAATGCAGCAGAGCTAGGAATTAATAGATGAAATGGCATAAATCTCAGGACAGGCAGCTCCAAGTCTTGGATTCAAGTTTTGGTTCCTCTCTCTCTCTCTATATATATCTCTATATATATATAGAGAGAGAGATGAAAGTTTTATGGATGAAAATATATGTAGCGTCCTGTGAGTGCAGCGGATCATTACACTATAATTTTTTTTAAATTATTTATGTGCCCCAAATACAGGGGCAAATTCAATGGGGAGGAAATTTTTTATGTAATTTGTTGTGGCTTATCAGTGTAGCAGACTGCGACATGAATACCTTTTCGGCCTATATATGTAAAATTTTGTGTGCGAATATTGCATATGGAAAACAAGCTTAGCTTGATCCAGATTTTAAACGAGCCCTTGTGACTGTATATATACACATCATAGAATTTTTCAATATCTACACATCCTCTTGCATTGAATTAAAAATTGGAACAAAATAAATAAACAGAATTGGATAAAGAGTGAATACCTAATCTGTCACCAACATGAAATACTTTGTCCAGAGCCCATATGGTATAGTTAACACCAAGTTTCCAGCCATCATTATCTCCAACAACAAAATCTGTTGCCATTACTCCTGAAGGAAGGACAATTGCTACAATGGCCAACAGAGCAACAAAATGATTAGAAGCCATATTGGAGATTAATTAAATAACTTGATACAGTTGCTTTTAATTAATCTCCAAAGTATATGGTTTTGCCAATCAAAGGGAACGATTGGGGTCTTATATACAGTTGAACTTCCATAACTAATACCGTATAGAATGTCTCAAAAATAATAACATACAGTAGCAACTGCCAAATGGTCGGCACAACCATAAAAAAAAAAAACATTGGATTGCCCGGTTTGAATAATATAACATATAGTGCAGGCTTTAGAATATAATATTTTCTCTTCTTGCTTATTTGGGTCAGTTTTTTTTTTTTTTTTTGGGTTGCATGAAAAATGCATGGTTCTCATATGCTACTATATTCAATTACATTTTAAGTCAAAATATTATAATAATAGAATTCTTTTATTAATTTTAAATTCTAAGTAAAAAATTAAAATTTAATAGATTTCATGATGGGAGTAATCATTCTCATCTTTTAATTAAGGTAGAAATATTCAAATATCACATTTTATAATATTTTTAGAGAGAAATGACTATTAAACCATTGTTTCATTGGTATTATATTCATTATTTTAATGTATGATAGTACATACAAGAAGAGTTTAAGTTTTTGATGATCTCTATTCTTTTGGTTTTAATATTTTCAAGAAATTAAACACCTAATTACTTGTTGTCCGAGTAGCAAAAGATGTGGACATACAGTTTGAAGAGAGTATAGTTTAAACCTCCATCATTCTCTCCACTCTTATGATGTTGGGAATTAACTATTTGTGCTAGCTAAAAAAAAATTACTTTTAGAAATACTTGTTGATCTTATCTTTAATGGATAGTTTTGAAGGGATGAATATCTTTGGGCGGATGTATTTTGTGATAACATGTCCGAATAAACTTTATTCGGGGCATAATTCGTAGGACAAATTCAACATTGGACTAAGAACGGTTGCACATTGTGCCTTGTCGCTTGGGACAGTAAGGGACACAACACAACTGGAGTTGAAGAAATTACAGCCTCAACTCAACTTTAGTAGGTCTACTCCAAATGTAACATTTTTTTTTTCATTAATAGGAAGGATAATTAACCTGAATAGATTGTTGGACTGCATTGTAAGAGTTAAATCTTTAATTTTTTTAAATTAACTTTACAGACTGATAAACATAGGTTCATATTTTACGTCTCAAATGTTTTCGAAAAGTAGTGACATGATTAAAAAACCTCAAAACTAAGAGATAGACATTCCAGAATAGCTAACTCCATAAAGATCATAATGAAGCTAGAAGAGACGCCATCTAAGGGTCGATGAATGTGTGAACTCCGATCAGCAGGGTAGCTACAAATGAGCCCATCCGATCAGCTGCAAAATTAGTTTCACAATAAAAATGGAAAACTGAAACTTGACAATTATGTTTCACAATTATAAAATTTTTTAATTTTTAATCAATAGAAAAATCATATAATCTAAATACTAATGGATCACACAATAAAAATTGTTACATTTCAAAACTATCAATGCATTCAATTAATTATAAAAATATAAATACTATAAACTTCAACAAATTAAACTTCTGTAGTCAATATATATTTTATAAAGCAGAACCATTGTTATAGACTGGCATCCATTTTTTTTAAACAGAAATTAAATCCTCTACTCACTATTTGTCAATAAATAGGGGTGCTACTGTTCCATGAACTGGTGGTTTACGATTCCATCTTTAGTGGAATTGAGCTAAAATTTGCCCTATTTTTATTCAAAGCCGATTCCAGGTTGATGATTTTGATTCATCCGATTCAGGTTCAGTTCAGTCAGTTCGACAATTTATTTCTTTTAATTTTTTTTTATTTAAAATTGGAATTGGAAATTCCAGTTCTATAAGGGGTAAACTGGTCCTTTCTGATGTTGGATCGGTTTGAAACTGGTTTCGAATTTAACAAATTTCAATTTTAATTTTGATCAAACCAATTTCGGTATGTTGGATCGGTTTCAAACTGGTTTCGAATTTAATGAATTTCAATTTTAATTTTGATCAAACCAATTTCGGTATGATTCTAAACTCGAGTCAACCCTTACGAGCCCCTCAATAAAAAATTTTAAAATATCATAATTTGGTCACTCTATGTATAATTCAATTAGTTTTTTGTACATATTTCAAAAGGACAACCAACTATACATATTTGAATGTTTTTTTAAGTTGAATAATAGAGAGGGATACTCCGCTTTTAAATTAGATGATAATTAATTTCATTAATAACAAAATAATAAAGTTCAATAACAACCAAAATAATTTATTCAAAAATTGAAACTGACTATAATTCTACCAAAAAAATCCATCTATTATAATTTATCTATTAACTTTTAGAAATGAAGACACATAATTAAATAATGGACTAGCAACATAAATTAAGGCTCAACCAATAATATTATAAAAAAAGGTTGAACCAATAATACAATAAATTATCAATTATTCAATAAAATTCAATAAATTCCCACTACAAAAATCAGCTAGAAAGGTCATATTGCCACCATTGCCAGCATCACAGCAGCTGCAACAAAAATCTGGCACCAAGATGCGATAAATCTGTAGGAATCACTTCATTTAGGAGCCGGCGTTGGTGCTGCTGGACCATCGGATACAGTAATGACTAGCTTCATCCCTTTATCACAGTGATCCGAAAAACCACAAATGTACCATTTTTTGCCTGGCTGGCCAAGTGTGATGTAGTCATTTCCACTGTTAAAAAATTTTCCTCCTGTTGAATTGCATGCCTTGAAGGCATCTCCATTCACTCCAAACACATTGTGTGGTGGTTCGTATTTAAACACTGCAAAAATTTTATTGTAAATTTAATTACCATTATTTTCTTCTTATTATATGTTATTGCTTATTATTGCATTAACTTACACAATGCAGCAGAGCTAGCAATTAATAGATGAAATGGCGTAAATCTCAGCACAGGCAGCTCCAAGTCTTGGATTCGAGGTGTGGTTCCTCTCTACCTATATATATATATATATATACATATATATATATATATATATATATCTATATCTATATGTATATGTATATTTATATCTATAATTTATAATCTATAATATATATAAATATATGAAGAGGGGGGAGAACAAACAAAATTATAAAAAAGTATTGACTCATTATTATATAAAAATTGGATAATTTAGTCATTTGCTAATAAAAATTAAATTAAATTAATTGAAATGTAATTTTAATTTAATTGAAAGTAAATTTTCAACTCTAATTAGGTTAACTTCTATTTTATCTCTAATAAAAATTAAATTAATTAAAATATAATTCTAATTTAATTGAAAATATGTTTCCTATTCTAATTAGGTTAATTTTTATTTTGTCTCTAAAAAATTAAATTAATTAAATTTTTAGTAGTAATTTTGTTAATAATATATATTTTTTCTATTTTAATTAGATCTACTTATATTGTATCTAATATAAATCAAATTAGAGTTAAAATTTAATTAATTAAT
>CATIWM010015108.1:0-22812 GCA_949671775.1 Mallotus repandus | reverse complement strand
ATATATATGTGTGTGTGTGTGTGTGTGTGTGTGAAAGAAAATAAGTTTGGCTTAATGAATTTTCTAATAAATTTGCTCCACCAACTCTTTAACACTTCAAATGATGTCTTGAACTTGTATTTATAGTGGAGGGGAAAAAATATAGCTCTTTGGGCTTTAATTTTTGTCCCCAACACTTTCTCATCTTCATTTAATATTTCTTTCACTTTTCGTAGGAATTTGATGCTCACGATTGTGAGGGGAGGTGTCATTATCATAACCTCTAATTTTATAGTCGTTAGAGCTTTGAAATAACCGCTATAAAGGTTGATAAATAATCCTTATGACACTCATGATCTTAAGCAGCCTCCTCAAGACCGTGAGCAGCGCTGCCCCTTTTCTTCACTTAAATTTTACTTGTTTGGGATTGTTATTGAGATGCTCATGTTGGGTTTTGTGGTACAAAAAGTAACGGAAAACAAAACTTTTAACCGCAAAAACCCTAAACCCAGATCCATATAATTCGAATTAGATCAATTGAGATGGTTTCCTAAAACTTACCAAGACGATTTCAAGGCAAAAGTTTTGGAAGGAGGGGGTTCACACTTGTGACACCCTACCTCAAGCTTTACGTATCCATTTGTCGGATTGAGGCACCACCAAAAGATCACTCCTCTACGGTATCCACACGAACTAGGTAACCAAAGCAAAGTAAGTCTACTAGCATCTTTATCAAAAGGATGACTCTTTTTATTTTTTTGTTCTCTCTAAATGTTTTTTTTTCTCAAAAGAAGTGAAGGAAGAAGGAGGAGAAAAAGTGGCCACCTGAAACCCTAGAGAATGAGATGTATTTATAGACATCCATTCTAGGGTTTCCCTTACCAAAAATAGTTTTGGTAAAACTAAACTTTCTCTTTTAATTCCTAAATTATTTAGATAACTTTCACCTTAAATAAATTAAGAAATAAATAAATAAATATTAATCCAAATATATATATATACTTATTTATTTATCCTTTTAGAGAGATAAGTGTTGGGTTAATTAACCAAAGTCTGCTTTGGGTCTGTTATAAGTGTGTGAACCTTGCGAACCTGTAGGTTCACACAACGTCGGCAATGGGCCTAAAATTTTCATTTTAGCCCAAAAGTCATGAGTTGCCTCTATCAATATATTATGACTACCTAAGTTGTGTGAAGATCGATAATCCAACATAACCTAACACACAGTGTGCACTATAGTCCTTTTGTCACATAATATCTTGATCAAACATAAGGCATGGATTATGTCATCCTTATATCGTTCTATCATATTATTTCTTGATCCCTAGAAGACTGATACTGATAACTCTTTATCTGATATTGAAAACTCTTTATCAATACATTTTAGCATGACCATGCATTTCTCTTCAGTCTAACTTGGCGAGGGGCCTACAAATATCTTCTCAAAATAACTGAGGGACAAATTCTATCTTAATCACTCACATTCTTCGCATAACTCATTCTATATCTAATCATAATCTATTTTACCATCCAGTTAAAGATGATGTAGGGATGTGTCAAAATACAGAATTTATCATGCAGGAAACCATGGTAATTTCAGGTCAGAGGACTCAACTAATTCAACTGTGATGAGAATTACCTACGACAATAATCTATGTGGTATTCTCTTAGGGGGTCGATCCAGTACATCATTT
Organism: Mallotus repandus; assembly: GCA_949671775.1. Taxonomy (NCBI): domain Eukaryota; kingdom Viridiplantae; phylum Streptophyta; class Magnoliopsida; order Malpighiales; family Euphorbiaceae; genus Mallotus; species Mallotus repandus. Next base: position 21,139 of record CATIWM010015108.1, on the reverse strand, counting down.
CTCTAAGGGATAATTACTATTTTCCTCCTGTGTTTCGGCGTATTACACTACTTCATCCCTGACATTTGAAAAAATATTTATTCATCCCTAACATTTACAACAGTTAACACTCATTAGTCCCTCTGTCAAGGATGAAATAGTACACAAATTGCAAATGTCAGGGATGAATAAATATTTTTTCAAATGTCAAGGATAAAATAGTGTATTAGGTCAAAATATAGGGGGGAATAGCAATTCTCCCTTTCTTTAAATATGTACTTATGAGTTTGACTTAATATCTTATATACATTATCAGTAAACATAATCATCAGTTAACCTCATACTAGTCTTTATTCATTATTGTTCCCACAACAATAATCGACTATGGATATTTAGATTAGAATTCAAGTATCACCTAAAAGTTTTACTATTAATTCACATACTTAATGACCTTATGTAGAATTAACTAATCAAGGATAATATTAGAATTAGCCAATAATAATAAAATGCCTCTTTATTAATCAAATAGAAATATGACAACGTCAAAATATAGCCATTATACAATTGGCCTAGGGCATATCACTAATAGCTTATGATTGTGACAGTGATGCTCACCACTATAAGGGGTGTTGCCACTTCAGACAATATGAATTTGGTTTGTGATGCTCCTCATGATTGTGACTAAGATCGTGAGGAGTGTTGTGACTCCCAAATGATTTCATTTTAACTCTAATTTGTTGTGCATTGTTTGTAGCTTTGATATGAACACACTTAAACACACATATTAGTAGACTAAAATTGATTATTAAAGTGAAAACAAAGGGTAATTAGAGATTGATTATGCAAAGGTCAACATCATTAAAACTGCCATTGGTATTTTTTATCTACATTAATTGAAAATGGAAACATAGACACAAGAGCACTAAATTTATTAGGTCATTCACAAAATGATAAATAAAGAACAATAAATAGAATTTCCAATAAAAAAATGAAGATATGCCTTTAAATTGCTCTTTGCCTATGTCTATCTCAAATGTCCAACAGAGAGAGCATGCTCTACAATGCTCCCATGCTTTTCAATTATTAAGTTATAACTTAATAGCTTTAACTTTACGCTTCTACCATTTTTAGTTATAACTTAATGCTTTAAACTTCCACTAAGTCCAACAATTTAAATATAAAAACACACTAGGACAGAAAAGACAAGCCAATACAAACATAGTCACACAAAATTGAACAAACAAAACTGTTATTTACACCAATTGTTAAGCACAATAAGATTTATATCATAGATCTATAAAATTAGAGTCGAAATACATGTTATCCGCATAAGACCACAACAAAAATCAAAATCCAAACACATGTTATTTACCCAAACTAAAAAATTCAATCAATTTTTTTTAATCATAGATCTATAAAATCAGAGACCAAACTAATTATCAACAACACAAATTCCAATAATTTTTTATAAAATATACTATTTTTCATAGATCTATAAAATCAGAAATCAAATAGATGTTAATAATAAAGAAAATCACATGCATGTCTAAATTTTTGTATATTTAATAATTCAAAAATCAAAAATAAATTTTCTATCAAAGATTTATAAACTTAAAAATTTATTTTTTAAAAAATATTTGTTTACCATGATCATCAAATAAATTAATCTCCAATAATATATACATGCAAATATACACAAACTACATAACAGACCAAAGAAAATATAATAAATATTTTAAACAAAAAATATTTATTTACCCAGATTTATAACACAACGGCAAGATATAAAAGGTTAACATAACAGATTTTAAAAAATAGAGACCATATCAAAAAAAAAATTATAACTTTTTTTTTTACAAATTTTACACATTTTGAGCAAAGAAATTACCATAGAATATAGGGAAATGATATGGTTTATCCTCAACTTTGGACCAATTATCAATCTAATCCCATTTTCAAAGTTATTTCAATTTGCTCCTCCTAATAAAATACCATAATTTTGGCCAATAAACAAGCTATTAGTAGTTTCAAAAAAAGAAAAAGCTATTAGTAATTTTTTTAAATAGATAGTGTTATATTTATTTACAATTTTACTTTAATTGAAATACTATTATTTTTAACATAAAACTAAATAATTATTAAAAAAATTATATATATATATATGGATCCCTTCTTTTTGTGGGGCCCTAGGCATAGGCCTTAGTGACCTATGCCTAAAGTTGGAACTGAAGTGAGCCCTTAGTATTTAGTTATTCAATCTTTTACTGATAAAAATCTCAATTTTAAACTTAGATATATTTATAAATATATATGTCGGCAATTGAAGTTATTTCATAATGAGAAAGTTGTATTTATTACACAAAATTGCGAAAATAGTATTGCTTCTTTTACATTCCAATTTCATGCCTTTCAGAATTTCGCTCTGCTACTGGTCCAATCTTGTTGAATTTTTGCTACTTGGGATGGAGATAGGTTCACTATGAATTATTTAAAATTATAATTAAATTCAGTAAATTATTCGAAATGCTGAGATTCAAATAATTCATATTGTTGTCTGGATAGATTTAACACAACTTGAAAAGTTGAGGATAGAATTGATTAGGTGAGTTTCAATTTTTTTAATTTTTTTGCCACGTCAGACGCTCTTATGCCACATAAGATGGTCATGTCAGATTTGGCACACGCTCATTGTCATCTGGATAGAATTGGAACAACTCAAAAAGTTGGAGGAGCAAATTAAAATAACTTTTAAAATGAGATTAGATTGATAATTGGTCCAAAGTTGAGGATAAACCATATCATTTTTCCTAGAACTAGGGGAGAGCATTAACCGACCAAACCACTTAAATCGAACCAAACTGAGCCGAAATTTAGGGTCAGCTCGGTAACTGAGAAGAGGTGAGCGGCAGTTCGGTTGGGAAGAATGAAAAAAACTAGTTATCAGTTTCTGGTTCGGTTGGAGTGTTGAAATAACCGAACTACTGTTTACCTATGTATAAAACTACGTCGTTTTTATACATACCCCCCCTAACCCTAACCCTAAAAAATATCCTCCCCAGCAATATAAGCCTCTCATTCACTCCCTCTCCCATTTTTAGTCGCCCTTCTGTAACTCTCGCACCTTCTGTCCATTCCCTTCTTCTCTCTTCTACTAACCGTGGACCTTAACTCAATAACCCTTCATCTCGCCGCCGTTCTAGCTTTGCCTCTTCCCTTACTTTAGTATAAACCTCTTCGTTGTCTTTGTTCTGTTCTCTCTTTCTCATCTCTATATGTTTATGGTCTCTCTCTCTCAGAGACTCATACTCTATAATCTATATGTTTCCTTCCAATCTCTTTGACTCAATGTTTGTTCTATTAAAAATTTATCATTTTTTGCTTTATTGTTGTTTTTGTTACTGTCAATGTTCAAAAATTAACATTGACAGTGATGAAATCGACATGCAAGGGCCTTTAGTTGCTGGATCAACTAGATATGGTAATGATCTTGTTAGATGTAAAGGTTTTATAAATTTTTGGGTATTTTATTTTTGTTGTTTTGTTAGATGTTGATGATGGATATTGATGTATTTGTTCTTTGATTTTTTTACATATAATACTGTCAACTGGTGAATTGACTGTTTTGGTTGGATCAACGAAGTGATTTTTTTATCTCATTGAGAGATCTTAATGGTGGAAGCCCTAAATGTGTAGATCTGACCATCGGTTGATCATTTTGGTGGAAGTTGCATAATTTCAAAACAAATCGAGTCAGAGAAACTTTTGAACACACATCATTTAAAAGGTAAAATCTTTAAATATCTTCTTGATAATGTTTACTTGATCTTGGTGTTTTTGTTTCTGTAAAAATTTTTACAAATATATTTTAGTTACTTTGATTTATCAAAATTTTTAACTTTGATTTTTGATAATATTTATTAATAATAGATTGTTGTTACTTGTTACTTTGAGTTTTTGACTTGATATTGAGTATTTAGTTTATCTAAAATAAATTATTAGTCAAGAAATATTTTAAAAATAATTTTTTTACTATTGATTTATTTTGATTATTAAAATAATATATTAATTGGATTATATAATTTATTTTATCCTAATAATTTATTTTTATTATTAAAAATAAAATAATTATATAACTAATTAATTATTTGTTACTAATAATTTATTTTTTAAAAAATTATTTTGATTATTAAAATAATTTGTTACTAATACTTTATTGTTGTGATTAATGCTTGCTTTGGCTTTGATTAATTTTGTCTGCTTTTGTTTTGCTTTGGCTCTAATTCTTTATGTAGATGGAAACTTAAGCAGAACCTGCCAGTGGAAATCAAGCTGCTACTGGTGTTGCTACAAAGGTGGAAGCCCCAAAGCAACCAGAAGAAGTTGCTAAAAAATGAAAAAAAAAAGAAAGGACATTGATAACAAAAGCAAGGTGTGGGAGCACTTCGAGAAAATCCATGAGCAAGGGAAGTTGGTAAAAGCTAAATGTATATATTGTGCTAAAAAATTGTGTGTTGATCCTAAAAGAAATGGTACATCATCTGTTAGAAATCATATGTTGGGTTGCATGAAAAACCCTAACCCTAAGTCCATTAGACAGAGCCTTTTAACTCTATAACCTGATTTGCAGAGTTCTAACACCGTGGGTGTAATTGGGACTTGGAAGTTTGATAATGAGGCTATTAGGATTGCATTGTCTAACATGATTATTGTTGATGAGCTTCCATTTAAATTTATCGAGGGAGAGGGTTTCAAACAGTTTATGTCTATTGCATGCCCTAGGTTCAAAATACCTAGTAGATGGACATTGAGTCAAGACTGTTATCATGCATATGTAGATGCAAGGCTAAATTTGAAAAATGTTTTCATTAATCATTGCCAAAGTCAAAGAGTCTGCATAACAACTGACTTTTGGATATCAATTCAACGCATAAACTACATGTGCATTATAGCTTATTATATTGATTCTGAGTGGAAGCTCCAGAAAAAGATAATTTCATTTGTCCCTATAACTTCTCGTAAGGCGAGTACATTGCAAAAAGTTTAGAAAATTATCTTCTTGATTGGGGTTTGAAAAATATTTTCACAGTGACAGTAGATAATTCATCTTCAAATGATACTACAATTAGTTTTTTTAAGAAAAAAATATTTTCTTGGGGCATATCTGCTGTCAAAATAAAATATATCCACATGAGATGCATAGCACACATCCTAAATTTGGTAGTCAATGAGGGATTGAAAGAATCTGGCCAGTCAATTAAAAGGGTTAGAGAAGCAGTTAGATATATTAGGAACTCACCTGCTAAGTTGTATAAATTTAAGGAATTTGCTGACTTGCTTGGTGTAAAGTCAAAGTGTTCATTGACTCTAGATGCAGCCACTAGGTGGAATTCAACCTATGTCATGTTAAAAACTGCATGCTTATTTGACAAAGTGTTTGAAAAATATGAGAAATATGAGCATGCATTTAGAGCTGACTTAGGGGATGATGTACCTAATTTGTTGGACTAGATTTTTGTCAAACAACTTGTTGCCTTTTTGCATCATTTTTATAAGATGACTCTGAGAATTTATGGTTCTCAGTATGTTATTGCTAACTCATTTTATCTAAAATTTTTTATCTTTTCTGTATTTTAAATGAGTGGCAAAGTGATGTTGATCCTAATAAAAGAGCAATGACCTTTTCTACGAAAGCCAAATTTAACAAATATTGGGGTGATCCTCAAGAGATGAACTTGTTGATTTTCATTGGAACTGTGCTTGATCCTAGAGACAAGATGGAATACATGGAGTATTCCCTGAAGCATATTTATAGGGATTTTGTAGTTGGAAGCCTGTACTCTAATGTTAAAGCTGCATTGTATGAATTATTTGATGACTATTATGCTTCTTGCAAACCTCCTCCTCATTCTGCTTCTTAATCTGGACACTCATCTATTTCCACTGAGGGTGCTTCTAGTGATTCTGTGAAATCTGGGTCCTTGCTAAAAGCTAGATTTAATAAGCACAAGTTGGAACTTGGACAGTATGGGAGCAAAAAATCAGAATTAGATATCTATCTCTCTGAGTCTTTGATTGAGGAAGATAGCACATTTGACATTCTTAGATAATGGAAGATCAATTTCGAGAGATTTCCTATTCTCTCAACCCTAGCACGTGATGTGTTAGTTGTGCCAATATCCACAGTAGCCTTTAAATATGCTTTTAGCACTGGAGGGAGGTGCTTGATTATTTTAGAAGTTCTTTGACACCCAAAATTGTGGAAGCTCTAATATGTTCTACAGATTGGATGAGATTGTCTACAACTTCAGTCTCAATTGAGGAGTCTTTAGATGAAGTTGAGCAGTTTGAGAAAGGTTTGTGGAAGCTAAATTGGTCAGACTTATTTATTTTGAATTTTTCTTTTTTACTTCTTCTTCTCAATCTGATTTAATACTTTTATTTTCTTTGTTTGACAAAGTTACCTACAGTTGGATTTGGCCCAACTATGGCATCATCAAGTGCCACTTAACATGAAATTTTAGTAAAATTTAATTGGCATCATATAATACTTTAACTGCTCAATTATGTGCATGTTTTGGGTGCTTCAATTGCTCTGCATGTGCTCTATGTTGTGTGCTATTTTTGACCAACACTGAAGTGACTTTGATTCAGCTACCAGTGTTTGTTGTTAAATGAGTTTAAATACATTGAACTGCAACACTAAAGTGGCTGACCTTCAGTTGCCAATGTTGTTGTTACATGGGTTTAAACCCATTAAACAACAATATTGATGTGGCTGACTTTCAGTTGCCAGTGTTCATTTTTTATTATAGGCTATAATAATGCTTCTACCTACATGAAGTCGAGAAGTAAACGTGCTGGCTGTAATTTCTGTGTGGCATGTATTTTATTGCCAGAAATTATGGTTGCATTTTTGCAATGAATTATAATTCATGAGATCTGAGCCCACCTTGCATTTTATTTCTGTATACTTGGCTTTCAATTATCTGCTTCTGCTTTTTGTTGTTGCCGTGTTGGTTGGTTGCATTTCTATGAATATTTGGTTAGTGCCATGAAGAAGCTTCCAACTAAGTTTCTATGGAGATTGTGTGAATGTGTTTGCTGAGACTTCTCAGGTGACATCTCTTTGTTGCTAGAAATTCTAGCACTATTTGGACAAGACTTGAAAACTTTAAAAAGTTAAGCCCTTTTAACTTATTGATTTTAATTTGGTTTTCAGTGTTTCCTTTCTTTCTTATTTTGTGTTGTTCTATTTCTGCTAAAATGCAGGAATTGTAACTTGTAAGCTTTTAGGTGCACAAAAGCCATGGTCTGCACTCAGATATTTTTTGCAAATAATATGCAGGCCTTTTGCATATAAATTTTTTGTGGAAGCTTTCAATTTTGGCATCTAATTTTTTACTGAAGTCATGTTCTAAGAATTGGAAGCCTTTTGGTTGTTGTAAATTACAGCCTATAATGACTTAGAGTTATTTTTTTATATATACTAGTTTTGTAATTGTGGTCAAAAGTTACATAACAAATAGCCTATGTAATTATGTTATATCATTATAGGCTTTTATATATTTTGTAATTATGTTACACTTTAGGCTTGGCCCCAATTTGAACCTTTTGTAATTATGTAGCAGCAATTGGGCTTCGCCCAAATTCGTAAATATATATATTTTTTTATTATTTTTGGCATAGTCCATCACTTGGGTCCAACTGAACCCAAACCATTTAACCAAACTAATCGGTCCACCGAACTAATATGTTCTTCATAATTTTTGGCTCGGCTCGGTCTGCCAATTCCCTTCAAAAAAATTTATTAAATTTCACACATCCATAACCGAGTCGACCGATGCTCAGCCCTACATAGATCATATTCTCAATATTTTTGGTATTAAAATCAACATATATAAAAATCAAATAAAGCATTTGGTCTGTGTAAGTATGTATATTATATGAAGATAGAAATTATAACAACAGAAAGAGACTAAAACCAGTAATCGAAAGGATTACTTAGAGAGAACCTATGAGAAATAGATAGATAAGTGAGGGATTAGGGATTAGAATTTAGAAGAGAAGAGGTTAGGATCAGGGTTAGTCTCTCTAGAGAGGAGAGGACAGGACAGGAAAAGGTGTGAGGCGAGGCGACTGAAGGGGTGAGAAATGAGTAAGGATTATATATACTGCAACCACTAGAATAAAATGATATCATTTTATTAATTGATAAAATCAAAAATTCAGTCAGTGCATGTGGAGAGTGGCTGCGTCCGAACTGCCAACTGAAAATCAAAAAATTCAGCCACTCCCATCCGAATTAATATCTCTTTAAATGCAAAAACTGCACTGGGTCCAAAAACGGATCATATCAGTTTGAATTTTTAGACTCGATCGGTTTCCGCACAGACAAAGATATTTTTAGGTCAATATCTTTATGTTCGAAAAAAGTTTTAGTTTTGATGTGATACTTTTTATTTTATTTTTTTTCAAAATTTAAATTTTTATTATAAGAAAAATATCTATTTAGTTTAATAAAATATTGATGTTTCCTTTCAAATATAAATAAAAAGGTGAAATACATACACAGCCCTCTGTATTTGTCATTTTTTGTCATTTTGAAACCTCAACTTATTGTTTTACCATTTTGATACCTGAACTTTGCTAAAATGTAATTTTGAACCCTTGTCAACACACATGGCACGGAATAGCGAATCAACATGTGTCACATCATAAGGGTTTAACTGACGAAAAACTACAAGTAGAGGTATCAAATTGATAAAAAATGATAAGTACAGGGGTGGTTAATGCATTATGTCATCATATTAGTGTAAACTAGTACATTTTACCCAAGTTCAATTGTCAAAATAGCAAAACTATAAGTTAATGTATCAAACTGACAAAAAATAACAAATACAGGGGACCATATATGTATTATGCCTAAATAAAAATAAAATATTTATTTATACCATCATAAATATCATACAAGTTCATAAATAAATATTTTTTTTGAAAATAAATTGATACTGGAGCAGATATTTAAAAAATACAAAGTTGATATTTGCATATCAATTAAAATTATATCTTTTGACGACTTTAAGCATAGATCTATTTTTTAATGTTAATTTAATATAATTAATAGTTCTCTATCTATACAATTGAAGAACGCCAACAAATAATTTTACTATTTTATTAAGAGTTTATTTTGATATTTTTTTATTATATTTTTATTTATATTATTTATATATCAAAATATAGTTTTACTATTTAATGAATGGATGATTCAGTTTTTCCTCTAAAAAACATAGATAAAATTATTTTTTAAAAAATAGACAGACTGATAAGGGAAATTCGGGTCGAACTCTTCTCCACAAGTGGTTATACTAAATTTTTGTGAAATGAGAAATGAATCCTTTATTTATTGAAAATTAATAATATATTTTAATAAATAAATAATATAAATATAATATAATTAAAAAATATATAAATAAATTTTTATTTAAATTATAAAATTATTTATCGTTATATTAGAGTTAATTTGCTTAATGGCTACACTAATTCTTTATTTAGTTCAATTTCATTAATAAATTTATTTTATTTTTAAATAAATTTTAAATATAATTCATTTACAAATAAATTTTAAATTCATTTGAACCAAATATATTTCATTAATAAAAATAAATTTAGTAATAAGTAATTTTATAAAATTAAAAAATTAGTATTGAAAATAAATTTTATAAAATTTTTATTTAAAACAAATAAATTTATGTGAATTTAAAAATAAATTTTATAAAATTTATTTAAATTAAACACAATTTAAATCTACCATAATGAGAAAGGGCCAAGTATTTAAAGGTTTTGCCCGCGTGGCAGTGGCTCATCAAAACAGCACGGCTAGTATTAAACAGCCTGTCAATCACCCACACGTTGTTCTTCAATGGCTGTGGGCCAGCAGGCCAGGCCAGGGACCAGTTGCAGTTGAACCCAAAATTGGTGCATTTAAGTTGACTATTTCTTCCCTGATTTCCACCCTCAATTTGCAGTCTTTCCTTATTGTTTGTACACTGAATCTGAACTGTTAGTGCCATGTGAGCTGCTTAAAACCTTCATAAAGAAAAATCAATCTTTGCTAAATAAAATAAAGAAATAACTATTTTTTATGTAGTTTACAGCCCTTCAATGTCCATTAAAATTAAAAGAAAAAAATCAATTTCTGAATTATAGAATCATAACATGTAAAACTCAAAAATCAATATTTGAATTTCCTTTTTTTTGAAATTGGAAGATATTATTAAATCAAATACTCTTCCGAGCTAATACATGAGCAATAAAGTCTGGAGTTGAGGACTATTCTTGATGATCAAGCAATAAACAAGCAGCTCTTACACAAAGATGAATTATTTTATCCGCAAGATTTACGAACAAAGCGAATATACTTAATTAAAAAGTGTTTAAAATCGAGAGCAACAATTCTCAATGAGCAAGCCAAAAAAAGCTACATTCATAGGATTTTGTAGGCATTCCACAACTTGTGCATCTGATTCCAACACCACATGATCATTATTGAAATCCTTAAGCCAATCGAGAGCCTCCCGTATGGATAATGCTTCTGTATCCTTTACAATGAAGGATCCGTAAAAGGCTTTAAAGAGAGCACTAATAAAAGAGCCTATTAAGTGTCGAACAATGCAGCCGATTTCAATTTTATCCTGATCAGCAAACATCACAACATTCATAATAACTTTCCACCAGCTTTCTGGTGGTTTAGTCCATATGATATCGCCCCTATTAATCTCTAGAGGAACCTCATATCAAATCTGCTGAAACTGAAAGGCTGCACGCCACTGGTATAACAATTGACCCGAGGAATTTCAATATTTGAATTATAGAGTCATAACATGTAAAGTGAGAATTAGCTTTAAGTTGATGAAGTATTGGTCGATCTAATTAAGTGGGTAGATATGGACTTTTCCATTTTCTTGTGATTTTGTGGGTTATGACTTGACTGTTCATCGATTATGAGTTGTGACATTTAAATTCAAATCTCGCTAATCTGTCACGAGTTTAGCTGAGAGGTTAGCTAAGTCGCACGGCACTTAGTCAACTAGTGGGCAAAATCAAACTAAATAAGCTTTAGAGTTGGAACGCAGCAGAAATTAAGTGAGCAAAATGGGCAACAAGAGGTTTGGGACGAAATGAGAGTGAATAAGTAGGTAGCACTTGGATGAGCAGAGAGGGGAATACTCTTTATTAATTTCTCATTAGCTGTCTATATATTACAAATGAGAGGGGTGGCCTTTATATAGGTTGTCCACCTCCTTAATGTGTGGCTACAAATAATTCTTCTAGTCATTTCTACAAATATCTTATGTACAAGGAATAGAAGGGAATGTTCTAGAGAATGGCCGAATGGCCTAGCATGGATGGCAGCATGGGAAGCTTCTAGAATGGCGAGCTTCCTAGTACCTTGGTGGGAAGTTTCCGGATGAGTCTTGACATGGCTCACTCCACATGTTTCCGGAAGCTTCTAGGCATGTTTTGGCAAGGCTGGCAGCATACAGCCCTTGCCATTTCTCACAAGTCTCTAGCATGTTCTAGAGCCTTCCCGCGAGCTCTTGTGCGCACATCTTGGCCTTGACACAAGCAGCACTCCTTGGCTTGCCTTGGCCGAATTTTCTCGCCCTTGTGCCTACACCATGAGCCTTGGGGCTGTCAAGAATTTGCGGGCCGTAACACCCTCCCCCACTTGAGCTCGCAACGTCCTCGTTGCCCCTTGAGCTTGGTGCTTTAGGGCGTTTGCGTCGTTGGCATGGTTTGGAGGTTCCTCGCACATCTTCGCGAGCGGGTCTCCTTGTTGGCGTAGCCTTTGACGCCTCAGCATTTTGTGCCCCTATGAGTCGAATGTTGAAGAGCCCTTGTTTTTCGCTTGGCTCTCTTTCGACAGGCACTTGGATTACCCCATCTTTTCCCGTAAAGAGTAGGGCATTAGCATATGGAACCACAATGGCTTTCATAGCATGAAGAAAGCCAATTCCCAAGTAAAGTTGCTTCTTGTCAATGGAAGCAATGTGGATGTCAGTCTTGCCTTCCCATTGGCCGATGCAAATTTTCACCTTATATGCCTTGCCTACGATGGCAAACTTGGAGTTCGCACTTTTGGCATAGGCGGTGGTTTTGGTGTATCACAAGCCGATCTCGTTGGCCATCTCCTTTGCCATATAGACACCATTTGCACCTGTGTCTAACATGGCCATCAATGTCGTTCCATTGATGGTGGCCTTGATGGACATTCGCCCACTTTCATTATTCACTCCTGCATCCTGTGTGTTGGAGAGGAGGTTCATCGCGGCAAGATTTTTGCCAACGTCTGGTTGTTGAGCATCCACGAGTTGTAAGGAACCAAAGGCGGCTCGAGGCTCCTCACGGACTTTCTTGAATTCTGCCACAATTGCATTGATGGTTTGCTTGTTTGGACAGTCTCGCATCCAATGCGGTCCATTGCATATATGACAAGGCTTTAAGGGCTTGGCAATATTGCCTTTGATCGAGGAACCTTGGCCTTATTTGGGGTTGCCACCATATGATTTTTGGTGGTTGGGCTCCTTGTGCTTGAATTCTTTGTGTGCTGATCGAGAGCGCCTTTCATCATCATCCGAAGAAGGCTCTATGTCTCCCCCACTTTTACTAGAGTCGGGTTGTTTTCCCTTGGCTTGGGCAGAATAATCACGAATTGACTCAGGAGCAGCAATGGCTTCATGGAGGGTCTTGATTCCCCTACGATCGAGCCCAATCCTTAAGCCCATCTTTAAAGTTAAAGAGGAGCTGATGGTCCGGCACGTCAGGGACTTCTAGCATCAAGGTAGTGAATTCCTTGACGTAGTCCGAAATGCTACCTGTTTGCCTCAATCTATGCAGCTTGCTTAGTACCTCATCGCTCACATTGCGAGGCACAAACTGCTTACGAAGTTCAGCCTTGAATTGCTCCCACGTGTTAATTATGCAATTGCCCTTCTCCCTTTCAGAATGCTTCCTCCACCACCATAGTTGGGCCGCATCCCTTAGAAAGATGGCAGCATTGCTAATCTTTGAAAAATCTTCAGTAACGCTCATCGCCTCAAAATATTGTTCAAGACCGAACAAGAAGTTCTCCACCATAGTGGCATTGCGCATGCCATTATACATAGCAGGCTTGGGAACTTTCAAACTGTGATGGGCGGCGGAACTAGAGATGGCAATGGTGCTTGTCGAGGGTGGACTACCTCGACGGAGTGCATCTACCCCCTTACGAAGTTCTTTGACTTCGGTTCGGAGGTCAGCAAATTCCTAACTCAGGGAGTGTAGTTCTCCCCTAAAGGCACTGCCAAGCTCTTCGATCATGGACTCATAGGGGCACAAAATGCTGAGGCGTCAAAGGTTACGCCAACAAGGAGACCCGCTCGCGAAGATGTACGAGGAACCTCCAAACCATGCCAACGACGCAAACGCCCTAAAGCACCAAGCTCAAGGCACAATGAGGATGTTGCGAGCTCAAGTGGGGGAGGGTGTTACAGCCCGCAAAATCTTGACAGCCCCAAGGCCCGTGGTACAGGCACAAGGGTGAGAAAATTCGGCCAAGGCAAGCCAAGGAGTACTGCTTGCTGTCAAGGCCAAGATGTGCGCACAAGAGCTCGCGGGAAGGCTCTAGAACATGCTAGAGACTTGCGAGAAATGACAAGAGCAGTATGCTGCCAGCCTTGCCAAGACATGCCTAGAAGCTTCCGGAAACATGTGGAGTGAACCATGTCAAGACTCATCCGGAAACTTCCCACTAAGGTGCTAGGAAGCTCGCCATTCTAGAAGCTTCCCATGCTACCATCCATGCTAGGCCATTCGGCCATTCTCTAGAAGATTCCCTTCTATTCCTTGTACATAAGATATTTTATGGGTTATGACTTGACTGTTCATCGATTATGAGTTGTGACGTTTAAATTCAAACCTCACTATCTAACAATAAGCATGTGTGCATATATAATATTTGACAATTTTTTTGATATAGAAGTGATATGATCTATACATTTTTTTAATTATTGAGGACAGAATTTAAACTCTGCATTTTAGAATATTTTTTGAGAAAAATTATCGCTTAATTATTTTTTCACTTACAATATATATATGCCAAAATTTTAATACACCCCAACCCAATACAATTCATCCCATGAAGAAGTTTTATGAAGTTAAGGAAGTAATATAATCGTTTGTCTTTTGATTTGAATCCGCCGGCCGGCCGACAACAAAAACTACTATTTTTTAACGCCATGCTGAGAATACTATGGATGTAAAGAATTTAATTATAAATTTAATTCTGGATCAAATTTTTATATTTAGTGAAATTGGTATATTCTAAATGTAAAAATTTAAATAAAAAATTTACATTTAAATTCAAAGTTATTTTACAATTAAAATTTAAAAATATTTTTTCTTATTACAGTTTTTATAAGAATTGCCATTTAATACTACTGTGTTTGAATGCAAACATTTAATTCAAAATTTTAAATTTGAATAATTAAATATTAAATAATGTCTAATTAGAGATTATTTAATTTTTAGTAATACAAATTCACATAATAATTGTCAAATAATAAACTTAATTAATTTAATTTTAAATTTATGATAAAATTTCTTGTATTCAAATATAATATATTTCCACAATGTTGCTTAACTCAACACTTTTTTACCAATATTTTTATGCAAATTTTTATATTTACTAGATTTAATCAATGTCATATTATTAGTAAATATTATTTTTATAATTACACAATATATAATTTAAAAAATATATTTCAACAAATTAGATAATATCAAATCTAATATAAAAATATTAGGATATATGATATTTTGCCAATCTATTTACTTCCAAAGTATCATAAACAAAGTTGAACCTTGTGTTCTAGCTGCTACATTTATCACATGGGGCATAGTTAGCTCAGCAAATGAGCTGTAGGTTGCAAAATTGGAGTTAATTCTGAAGCTGATAATTGTGTAGGTCTCTGGACAAAATCAACATGCTATAGTGAATGTCCAACAAACTGGGTCTTAAGTCTTAACTAACTTTGCAGGCATTGGTTTGCTGATACTAAATAAATTACCTGTAGCCACAAGAACAGGTATATAATGCTGCTAATTAATCAGGATGTAACCATATATAAATGCACTCATCTTCATTTATTAGATATTTAAAGCTGACTTTTTGGATATATCAAGCTCCTCTTTAAAAATATTTTGAGATGCAGATTTTAAATTTTACTGTTATTAATTTATTTTCATATGATTTAATAGAAAGAGACTGCTCTATATTACGTAATCCATCAACCTCCCTTTTAAAAAAAAATATTATGCAATTATCATTTTCTCAATTATACGACGGACCCTTTCAAAAAAGAAAAAATTATAGGATGGGACTCAAACTCACTTCATGTGGTTATTAATTACTTCGTATCAATCTCACTAAATACTTGCAAAATATAATATCCATAATTTTTTTTTTTAAATTTAGTTTGATTTTTAAAATATAAAAATATTCTAATTCTTGTAATTATTTATAATTTTAATTAAAATTTTAAAGTATAATTTGCTAACTTAAAATATTTTTATCAAATTTTAATAAATTTTAAAAAATCATGAACAATATAATTTTCAACACCAACAGGTCTCAAAAATAAAGAATAAACAAAATAGCTCTACATGTAAATATAAAATTGTATGTATAAATTAAATAAGTAGAAATTAATATACATAAGTTAATTATTTTATACTAAGCATCAAGAAGATGGATAACAATATTTATTTATTTTTCCATGATAAGAGTCTTTAAACATATAATTAAGAAAAAAAAAACAATTACGAAATCATAAAGAGTCTTTTTCTGCCAAATTTTTTCTGAAGCAATTATTTTTCTTTTCCTTCTTTTTCCTGTTCCTTCTTAGATGGAACACGACCGTCTGTACCAGCAAGCACCGCATACTTGTCCTTCCTAGTCAAACTAGTACATTCGAACCCCAAAGTTCCTGCAAGAACCCTCTGTATATAATTGGCTACTTCAAAGGCCGATCTGCCTCCTTTGCATGTGAGCTCAGCAGGCAACTGGTTCAAGAATGTGATCTCATACGTTGGCATTGGGTTCATGAACACAAAGTAAGGGTCCAACAGCTTGTACCCACGAACGGTCGTGCCATGGAACACTGTTTGCTTCGTGTTAATAGCAACAGGAACAATTCTATCAGTAAGTTCAGCAAAAAGAGCACTAAACCTCAAAAGAAATGGCTCTCTGCAAGTTGTTCCTTCAGGGCATATAACCAAGTCACCTTCTTGTAATAAACGTTTGATATTTTCAGCATCTCTCTCTCTTTCCCTTGAGAGCGCAACTGCTTTAATGGGTGATATGATTTCTGTGAATTTGCTTATGCTATATGTGACACAACTAATTTTTCTGCCTAAGGCAACTGCTGTAACAACTGGGTCTAGAACAGTACGATGGTTGCATACAAAAAGAACTCCACTTTGCCCTTTTCTTGGAGCAGGAGGAGGGGTGCCCTTAACTGTGACTTTAATTCCAAGAATCTTGTAATTATAGTAAGCAATTCTTTCTGGTAAAGGGATGTTAAGGTATACCCTAAGGATTGAGAGAATTATACCAATTGGCATCCATAAAAATGTCAATAGGGCAACTAGTGGAGTTGGCCTCTGAACTAGCCGTCCTTCATGAAAAATTATAGGGCTTAGAAGCTTGTTTCTTGGTAGTGGCACACATTTTGTCTTCGGCACCATGTACCCTTCCTGCAATTTAACCAGGAAAAGAGAAAAGAAATTTATATGTCAAAATCTTAAGTAATTCAGTACAACTTTTAGCCCAAAAAAAAATTCATACATGCAAAATTCAGAATTATCCAAATATGTGTTTTTATGTGATTATTTTTATCTAATGGCAAGTAATTTGATAAAAAAAAAATTTACCTACTCAGATATAATTATTTTATGGATAAATTTGTAATATATATTATATGTATTATATATTTTTTTTTAATTAACTGAGTATAAAAGATCTAAGAATATATATAATAAATACAGCAGTTTGATATAATGTTGAAATATATGCAAAAATACTGAATAGGTGCACATGTTCATTATTAAATATATTTCATTTTTCTTATCATAAATTATTTCTGCTGGCTATTGATAAATGGTGTCTCACGAAAAGGAAAAAGATGAAACTGATGCAAGCTATTATGTTTGATCAATTAAATGAAAGGGGACCAGTCCCTATAATTTTCAATTAACTCAACCTCATCTAACTACGAAAATGATGTACCATACATGTAGCAAAGAACAATAATTTGCTACACATGCATGGACATGCACCAAGTTTGTTTAAAACAAAGTTATAGAAAAAAAGACACTAAATATACATGCCTTTTATATCAAGTTTATTTCTCTATTAAATATGATATCTATTAATAGATATAATCACATTAATTTTAAATTCATATATATGGAAATAATATGGTGGTCTAATCCCAATTTACATGTTCTACAGAATATTTCCATGCCTTGTGCATTTTTTATAAATGAAAATTAATTTTTGGACAGGAAAATGAAAAATTCAACAGAATCGATTGAAAAATTTAGCAAGAGGAATAAATTAGTGTTCATATGTCTTACATGATGTTGATGATTACAGTTTCATCAGTTGAATTATGGAGGAGTAGTTTAGACATGAAGACTGCATGGTCAGCTTTAATATTCAAAAGTAAATGTGAGAAATAAATATGTGTGAGTGAGTATATATATGTGGTTGATAAAAATAGTAATTAATAAATACTTTGATACTAGAAAAGGAAAAAATGAAAAATAAAAAATAACACTTGCTAGTGGTCCATTTTTTAAAACCTATAGAAATATATATAAACAACAAAAGTTTACAGACAACTCGAAAAGCATAGAGGAATTCATGAAGAAAATAGTATTGCCATTAACATTCTCACCAAACGTACAATAAGTGTTAATGAAAAGGAAATTTTTGTCTTAAGGTAAAATTTATAATATATATGTTAAAGGTTTTATATTTATTTAGTAAAATAAAACACGTACGTATATATTATAAATTTAATTATTAAATATAATATAGCCAAGAATTTTTTAAAATATTTTATAATTGGACATGAGTACCACCTAAGTAAGCTAAGAAACAGCTTAAACGAAAATATATATGCAGTAATAAGATGCATGATCATCAAACCTTGCAAAGGGACATGAAATCATGGTCAGTTTCTCGATCTCCAAGGCCTAAATCCGGCAAATTGTTGCCAAATTCTTTTAAGATGGCATCTCTTTTATGTTCACCAACAAGAATTCCAGGTTTCTTGACGAACCCAGTTGCCTTTCCAGATTGTGTAACCTCTAGTTCAGTGCCAAGAACTTTATCGGCACCCAGAAACGTTTTGACAAAAGGTTCAACCATAATCCTAGGATTAGCAGTGACTATATACCGTTTTCCAAAAGAATTGAACACTTTCCAAGTTTCAGGATGAACATCATCAGCATAGAATTTAGGCAACACGGACCGCGAAACGAGCTCAATGTCTCGTATTTTGAGTCCTGCAAAGGCAATGAAGATGAAGGTTTTGATAGCTATTGCCTCTGAAAAGACCAAATAAGTAAAATACACGAAAGGAACAGATGCCAAAAGGAGCACTGCTCTTAACAAACTTCCAGCTTCAAGTGCAACAAGCAAGAAGTAAGGAAAAGCACTTGTTGAAACAAGAAGTGTGCCGTCTAAGTCAGCAGCCACCGTCTGATTCGATCGTCCTTCGGAGCTACATTTCTTGATTGATTCAAAATGTCTATAAGCTCCCATGACTATGAATTCGATGGCTGAAGTGTATAGGTAGGTAGCTTTGTGGGAGGATGTATAATGATTATCAATGAAGAAGCTGAGGGTGAGAAGAGAAGAAGATGGCTTTATAAAAGAAGAGGAAGGCAAAATTGCAATGCTTTGTGCTGTGAGCACATGAAAATATTATGTGGTTGAGAGGCAAAAGAAGACTATATAACTTCTACACAATAAATCAAACATTTATTGTCAGTGTGCTTCCATTTTTCTTTTCAGCCAATAACTTTAATCTGATTTGTGAGGCAGGCGGTTTAACTTGATTAAAGTGAGTAGTTAAGAAATTTAAATTTTTTAAAGTACAATTTTAAGTCACAATTTTATATATAAAAAAATAATTAAATGTTGGAAGATCAGTTTTGTTCCATACGAAATCTACTCCATTACAACTTCTAAATAATCAAAATTTATTTAACTATTGAATATGGAAAACATCAAAAAATATGTAGTTTGAGTTATGTCGTTAATTTATAAAATTAATATCTAATTTGAGGATTTGATTGTGTAATTTATCAGTACTTAAAATATTTAATTTTGATATTAATAAAAAGTAGAAGTATTTTTTTTTATATTTTTCTGTTGGAGGTTAAATGCATAATATACATGATATAATATGAACATAATTGTGACGTATAAATTAGGGCAGTTGTGAAGAGGGGTCTGAGTGGTTGGAGGTCCATACCAACACCAACATTACATTCAATTAGCCTACTTGTTAGCTTTTGGGCGCCGGCCGCGCCCCCTTCTTAAAGCTTTAGCCTATTTCCCTTCCAAAGTTCTCTAATTGCTTTTTATAAGCTTAACAGACAAGTACTTTCTTTTTTTTTTTGACTACAAGTACTTTTAATTAAATATATATATATATGATAAATTTTTTTCCTAAACTACTGGTATTTAAAATTCATTGAATTCTGACCATATTATAATTTCTATAAAAAAATTGAGAGTAAAATGCTACTAGCTACTCAGCATTTGTATCATTTTTAACCTTTGCTAGGGGTCCATAATTTCATTTATTTTCAATTTACATTAATCCATTATTAGTGTATTTACCATTCAAAAAATTATGATAAGTTATCATATATGTAAGTTTCACTATGGATTCACAAAAATCTGATTTGGATAGATTTTTTTAATATTTTACACATATATCTAAAAAAATTAGGCATAATGAGATTTTAAGTTGAAATTTTGCTATTATTTGATTTGTAAAATTAATTTTAAATTAATTTATTTTAGGTTGTCATGAGACAATAACTATAGTAGTTGGGGAGTTTTTTTTAAAAAAAAAACAGAAAGAATAAAATATTATTAAACAAGTGAAAGTTGGGTAGGTTTAGAAATAAAACTGCATGCATGTAAGTATATCAGAACTTGAGTACTTCTTTTACTCTAATTAGGGTCCCCCCTTCAATCTTGTTCCTTGATCCATGCAGCTTGTCCTTCAAGTAATCAGCATGTTTCATTGGCAGAATTTAAGATTGAATTAATTAATTTGTATTGAATTTTCCAGAGAATGATTGCAACAATCAAAATAAAATAACTAAAATAAAATGCCCGAGAAGGGAATGGAAGTTTGATACTTTTATTGGTTAGAAATGATATCGTTGTCAGTCACTAATGAAATATATATCTTCAACAGCCTTGAAACAGGCTGCAGCTCATGGGTTGGATTTGGATCAAACTTTCAATTAATTTTGGTCAATATATATATATATATATATATAATTTCTTTCACAATCATTTTCAATTCTTGCTGGCAACTACAAAATTAACAAAAAAAAATCTAAAATGTTTACACAATTTTTGTGCATCAATGTACATAAAATATTTCTTATCAGAGAAAAGATATTAGTGGCTTATACATTTTCTCATTAATCAAATTAACATTCTGAGAACTAAACTAAATAAAAAATTTAAAAAAAAAAATCATTTTTCAATATTTTTTGTTTTTTAGAAAAATTAAAAATGTAAATAAATAAAAATTATTGAAATTTTTTTATTAATAAATGATAATTCAATTTGAAATTATAGCCAAAAAATTTAAAAATTTGTGGAAGGATTTGAATTTTCATTAATTTTAAAGTATTCATCAAAAATAAAAAAAAAGAAATGTAAATTAA
The DNA here is from genome assembly GCA_949671775.1 of Mallotus repandus. Taxonomy (NCBI): domain Eukaryota; kingdom Viridiplantae; phylum Streptophyta; class Magnoliopsida; order Malpighiales; family Euphorbiaceae; genus Mallotus; species Mallotus repandus. Next base: position 133 of record CATIWM010015108.1, on the reverse strand, counting down.
AAATAAATTTAAAATTTGTGGAAGGATTTGAATTTTCATTAATTTTAAAGTATTCATAAAAAAAAAGAAGAAATGTAAATTAATAATTATTTTACAATAATAATGATGATGATATGATTATAATTATTTTATG